>RJWM01009048.1:47959-69907 GCA_004363535.1 Dasyprocta punctata
TGCCACCGGAAAAAAAAAAAAAAAGCATTTCCATTCTGTGAGCCTGAGGAGCCAGGGAGCAGGAGAATGATGAGGGCAGGGCCGAGTGAGTGAGCAGAGACCCCAGGATCTGTCCGAGGAGCAGTGGAAGGGCAGAGTCAGGTATTTCCGCCCTCCCTCAGGAGTCCCAGGAGACAGCATGGATGGAGGGCCTCACACTGCAGCTTGGACCTTTTATTTGGAATATAACTTTAAAAGAAATTCAGCCTAGTCTAAGTCAGTAAGGGGATTTTTGGCAGTTTTAGTGGAAAATTGCATTTGCCTGTGTGCGGAATTAGTTCTGTCATGGCTAAACAGGGCAGAAGAGCACATGCCCTTGTTGTCAAGGGCACAGTGGCCAGCAGCTGCCACTGAGCGGCCCCAGGGCCTTGGGTCAACTGCCACAGCCTGGCTCCGACCGGCCCTGGCCCTGGCCCTGACTCCGCTGCTCTTCTCAGCAGTCTTCCGGCTCCCTTCCTCGCTTTCTCTGTAAGAGTGAAATGCGATGCAGTGCAGGTGCAGGGAATGGGGGCCTCCCAGGACCCCACTCCCCACAAGTCAGGCAGGTACCTTCCACTCCACGCAAACCAAACACATCCAGGCCTAATGGTGGGCGAGGAGCACGGCCCCTGCTGGTGTCCATCTTGGGAACTTGGGAGCTGACTGCTGACCGCCCTGATGCCACCACCTATCCCTAAGTCCCCGGGAGGGTCCTCAGAGCACCTGTCTGGGCAGCAAGGGGCCACCTGGACACACTGTCTCCACAGCCTCAGGCGGGAGGGGACTGTAAGTGACAGCCCAGGCCTGGGACCACAGGAAGCCAGCCCATGGGGACACGTGGGGGACGTGAGGAGGTCTGGCAGCCAGTGACAGGCAGAGGCTGGCTGCAGTGCCTACAGACTGGCCTAGCGCAGGGCGCGATGTGGCCAGAGGCTCTCTGGGGTGGTGTCACAGCGCTGGCCAGCTGGGGAAGATGCCATTAGACTGATCCCTTGATCAGCTTACATACTCCAATCTCCAGATGGACTCCGGTGTGGGAGTTTCCTGTTCCCCAGCCGCTGCTCCCAGGTGTGACACACCTCTCTGATTAGGGTGTGCCCTGCTGTCCTGGAGCACGGCCCCCCCGCCCCCACCCCCGTGGTCCTGAGGGCAGAGTTCACACCCTCCTGGCCCCCAACGGCTCACAGCTGGCTAGAGTTTCAGTCCACTGTCATAGAACCTGGGTTCAAGGGTCAAAAGCCATGGAGACTGGTGTGAGCCACCCTATGCCTGGCCCCTAAGTTTTCAGGTACAGCCTTTTGGGTTATTTCCAGAGTAAATAATAAAAACAGTATTGAGCATAGTATTCCCTGATAAAGAATTAGTAGTTCTTTTAATTTTAAAGAGAATAAAACATAACAAAATAAAACAGAGTAAAGCCAATCAAAACAAAACAGTGAAAGTGGAACACAACTTCAAAACAGCATAATAGGAAATCTGCAGTGAGTACCGTAACTGTTATCTCTCCTGTTGTCTTCACAATAGTTGTCCATAACATCAGACATAGTGAAATCAAATAAAACAAAACAATACAACCAATCAAAGCAAGACATTAAATAAAACAATAAATCAGAACAAAACAAAACAGAACAATACTGGATTTCAAAAACAAGACAGCCTTTAATCCCGGCACTCGGGAGGCTGAGGTAGGCAGAGTGTTGTGGGTTCGAGGCCGGCTTGGGCTACAACGCGAGCACAAGGCCAGCCTGAGCTACATAGTGCGACCCTGCCTCAAAAAACCAGGGCCGGGAGTTTGGCTCAGTGCCTTAAGCGCCTGCCCTGGCAGGTGCGAGGTTGTGAGTTCAATCCTTGATGCCGCAAAAAAAAAAAAACAAGACAGAAGGAAATCCCCCATATTTGCCATATTGCACACTATTATCCTCCTAATAGATGCTCAGACTACCAGCTTTAGCCCTGCAAAGTCAATCAGACAGTACAAGAATTTAGTTGTTTTTGTACCTCAGTTGCTATCAACTCAGCCTGTCCTTCCAACCAGCTGGTTGCTTAGTCGAGGAGGTGCTTCTGGACACTCAGCCCATGCGCCTGGTCAGCTCCTGGGAGGGGTGAACTGGCTCCTCTCTTCCTGGCTCCACATGACTTGTGTGGCTCACAGGAATGGTGAATTGGCTTTAAATTGTTGTACTACTCCTCCCAGACCCAGCATGGCTCCTGCTGACTCACAGGAAGGGTAGTAGTTCTTTTAAAAGTGATTTTTTGAGCCAGGTGTGGTGGCGCACTCCTGTAACCCCAGCACTTGGGAGGTTGAGGTAGGAGGATGGTTGCAAGTTCGAGAGTAGCCTGGGCTACAAAGTGAGCCCAAGGCCAGCCTGAACTGCATAGTGAGAACAAAAAAAAAAGACCCTGTCTTATTCTCCGTTGGTTTTTCTTTTTCCTCCATTGGCTCTTGCAAGGTGGTTAGGCCAGGTGAGGTGCCAAACACCTATAAATGCAGTTACTTGGGAGGCTGAGGCAGGAGGATCATGTGTTCTAGAGCAGCCTAGCCAATTTAGTGAGACCCCATCTCAAAATAAAACAAGGGCTGGATGTAGCTTGGTGCTAGAGCACTTGCTTACGATGTAGTAGTTGCTAGGCTCCATCTCTAGCACTACAAATAATGAAATAAAGTCAAGTAAAACAGAAGCAACTTGGTTCCCACGCTGCATACCCTGGACGTGTCCCATCTCAGCCTGTGGTGCTGGCAGACGCAACTCTCCTGGCTGCCAGCCCTTCACGGTGCCTCATGTTAACAGTTGACTGTGCCACACAGGGAAGGTCCCTAGGTCCCTTGCAGGTCGGGTGGCAGGGCTTGGACTCTGCTTTCCTAGTGCCCAGGCTGGGCTCTCGGCGCCTCCAACAGTGGCAGCTTCTGTGTTAAAGCTGCCATCCGTGGCCTGGGGCTCCTCTGCGGTCCAGGTGACCCGGAGGTGTGGACTGAATGTGCTCCGGATGCGCACTGAGCACAGTCCCCAGCTGGGTGTTCTGTGTAGCCTGGCCGACGGGGTCCTTTCAGTGTCGACGCTACCGCTGGTGAGTGCTGGGCAGATGCAGCGAGGCAGGAGCAGGGCCCAGAAGACAGTGCCCCGGGGGGTGGCCCCGCGTCAGGCCGAGCCCCTGACTGCCCTGCTCCCCCTGCAGCAGTCGTGCGTGAACTGCGGCCGGGAGGCCCTGAGCGAGTGCACCGGCTGCCACAAGGTCAACTACTGCTCCACGTTCTGCCAGCGCAAGGTATGTGCTCCAGCCTGCGGGCCCCCCCCCAACGCGGCACGCTCCTCAGGGGCCCCACAGGTGGCGGCCAGGGGCTCCAAGGGCGTCAGCAGCAGCAGGGCGCCACCTGTGGCCGGCAGATCACACTGAGCCGTGCAGAGCAGGTGCAGTCTGCTCGTCCCACAGCTGTTGGTGTCCGGAGGATTCTACCCCATGCCCCTGATGCTGCTTTCAGCCTCCTTCGGGGCTAGTCAGGGACCCTTTTCCATTTGGCCTTCTGGACGTTTCCCGCCAGGAGTCTTCCCTGCGCCTTGGCGCCCAGCTTCTGCTCACTGCGTTCCCACGACTCATCCATGATGTGGTGCGGGCCAGGCTTCGACCCCTGTGGCTGCCCATCCGCAGCACCCCTGCAGCCCGCCTGTGCGCCCCTGGGGTCCCCGTGGAGCTGTTTCCCGCCTGGCCGGCAGGGATGCCACTGCTGGAGACTTTGCTGAAGGCCGGGCGTCCTCGCTTGTCAGGTTGGGCGCCCAGGAGGTGTGCGGCTCCCGTGGTGAAGGTGTGTTCATGGTTATGAAGGCTGCTGTCCAAAGTGTCTTCCCACCACTGTGTGGGCCCAGAAGTCCTCGCCAGCGTGCTTCCTTGGGTCACGGCTGTTCCATGGAGGAGGTGGTCTCCCCTTGACATTACTGCAGCCACCAGGCCTACCCCAGAGTGACCCCAGCTGGCGTTTCCTGCATAGTTTTCCAGCAAACCCTAAGGAGATAAACCATTAGAGGCACGGCTGGGGCTCTGCTACTGGACCCTAACCTGCACTTCTTGTCAGTGAGTCCCCAGTAAACCTCTGTCTGTGTGGGCTTGGCTGTCTGCCCCTCTCCTCAGTCTCTCACACCTGAGGCTGGGCCTCGTGCACTGGGACTAGGTGGTTCTAGAACAGGTGAGAAACCATGTTGGGGAGAGTTCTAATTCCCATCTTCCTGACAACTCATGAGGCTGGGTGGGCATCTTCGGTATGTTCACTAAGCAGTCCCATCTCTTTTTCTTTTTGAGACAGGGTCTCACTATGCAGTTCAGGCTGACATTGAACTCACTGTGTAGCCCAGGCTGGCCTTGAACTCCTGGCAATTCTCCTGCCTCAGCCTCCTGAGTACTGTGATTACAGGTGTGTGCCACTATGCCTGGCCGGTTGCCTGTTCTTTAAGTAGGATTGTCTCTTTTCTTATGGAATTTAGAATCCTATATATTTTGGATATAAGTCCCTTGTCAGATACAATCTTTGCGAATATTTCTCCCAATCTATGGCTTGTCCCTGCTTTGTTCATTTATGTTTTTAGTGCTAGGAATTTGAATCCAGGGCCTCACACAACCCAGCCCCTCACTTTCTTAATGATGTTTCTTGCAGGGTAAAAGTTTTTCATTTTTTGTTTGTTTTTGTTTTTGATTTTTGTCCGCACTGGGGATTGAACTCACAACCTCATGCCTGCCAGACAGGCACTTAAGCCACTGAGCCAAACTCCCAGCCCTAGTTTTTTTTTTTTTGAGGCAGGGTTGCACTATGTAGCTCAGGCCGGCCTTGTGCTCGCGTTGTAGCCCAAGCTGGCCTCGAACTCACAACGCTTCTCCTACCTCAGCCTCCCGAGTACTGGAATTAAAGGTGTATGCCACCATGCCTGGCTAAAAGTTTTTAATTTTGATGGTGTCTAGTTTATCAAAACTTCTTATGAGACAGTGCTTTTGGCATTTTATCTTGGGACCTGTGGTGTTGGATCTCAGGAGTTTTGTCTAACCCAGGGTTAGGAAGGTTTTTTTCCCTGTTTTTTTCTAAAACTTTTATAATTTGAGTTATGATAGTTTTTTTCTATTGATGGTAGGGGGAGGGGTTCAAGGTCATTTTCTGCATGGAGATGCCCAGTCGTCCCACCGGCATCTGCTGAAAAGGTGACCTTCCTTGGCTGTGTTGACCCTGTGCTGACTGCAGGAGGGGGTTTTTTCCCAGAGCTGGCCCTGCCCTGGACTCTGTCACCTGGATGACTGCTGCAGCAGAGTCGGCTTTGCAGTCAGGAAGCGAGTCCTCTAGCTTTGTTCTTTTTCACAACCACTTTGGCTGTCTTGATCCTTTACGTTTTCTACGCATTTCGAGATCAGGTTGTCAATTTGTGGAAAAGGCTTACTGGGAAGAACCACAGCCTCGTGACTGAGTCTAATCGGTGAAGACAGAGGGGCGCCATTGGGGATTTTGTGGCAGCCGGCATCCACAAGTTCATCTCTTGGTGGCTTTGTTCCAGAGCAGCTTATTTATGGATGCATGTTTGGAATTATTTTGTTAGTCTTATTTTCAGGTGCGCACTGCAAGGATAGAGGAAAACCGCTGTTTGTACTGTGTGGTTTCATTGAGGCCCCGTGGCCTGTGAGTGAAGATACTTCTTCCTTTGCAATCCAGGAGCCTTTTCTTTTTTTATTGTACCACTGCACCCTCTAATGTAGTACCATGCCGAAACATGTCAGGAGCAGAAATTACAGCCTTGTTCTCCATATTAAGGGTGGACAGTTTGTTCCTTCACCCTTAACTGTGATGCTGTGTGTAGGTCTCTTATCAGGGCTCCCCTTCCATCCCTAGTTGAGCTGCTGTCACTAATGCTGATGTATGCTATCAGCATTTACTGCAGCGACCTCCCCGGGGGTTGAGCCAACCCTGCCTGCCTGGGAAAATCGCTTGGTCACAGGATGCCAGCCTGTTGGTGTCTGCTCGATTTGTTTAGCATTTTGTTGAGGATTTTCTGTGTCTATGCATGAGAGATCAGGCCACACTTGACCCCTCGATGTTCGTCTGGCCTATGGGTGCATCAGAAAGTGGTGCATCTCCTCTGAAAGACTCAGGTGATCACTGTTGTTTCCTGCCAGAGGTTTGTTAGAAGTCACTTGCGAAATCAGCCAGGCCTGGACTTCTCTGTGGAAGAACACTTTTGTGTGTGTGTGTTTTTGAGACAGGGTCTCACTATGCAGTTCAGGCTGGCCTTGAGCTCACTTTGTAGCCCAGGCTGGTCTGAAACTTGTGACGATCCTCCTGCCTTAGCCTCCTGAGTGCTGGGATTACAGGCGTGTGCCACCACGCCCAGTTTAGGGAGAATTTTTGTTACCTGAAGTTAGGTTTCGTGCTTCTTGAGTGGATGTTGGTAGCACACAGCCTTCTGGGAACCTCTTAAGGACTGTTGGCTTCGTTGACATCATTGTGTCTGTGGTGCTCTGTTAAGATCCTGTGGATCTCACTGTGGCCAGTTGTGAGGCCCCTGCCCATGCTGGCAGCCGGGACCCCATATTTCACAGTTGGAGCCCCAGGTTTGCCCACTCTGGGGTCTCGGCAGTGGGCCAGCTCTTGGTTCCACTGTCTCCGTACCCATTTCCTGCTTCCTGCTTCCCCGGCCTTGCTCTGCGCTTTGCCTTCCTCTGGCTGTGCTTGGTTTGCTGGTTTTTCCCGGTTCTTGGGGCGAAAGCTTGTGTTGCTAACTTGATGTCTGTCTTCTTCTCTAATATATACATTTATTTAATTTATTTATTTACTTTGTAATATATATGTTTAAAGGGGCATCTTGTTCCCTCTACACCAGAGCCCTAGTGCTATCACGCACAGCTTGGTAAGTTGTATTTTCCTTTTTATTCTCTGAGGATTGGGGTGTGGCTCAGGGGTAGAGAGCTTCTCACATGCTCATAGCCTGGGCTCAACCCCCAGTAATGCAAAAATAAAATGTTGACTTTGTAATTTCTTTAGAAGTGCGTTAGTTTCCAGGTGTCTGCCTTCTCTAAGCCTGTGTGTGTTACCACTTGCATGGTGGTCAGAGAACACAGCTCAGGACCGCGTCCCTCTGACTGACCCAGGCCTGGCCTGTGCTTCTTGGCTGTTCTTGCTGACTTCTCTCCAGAACTCAGAGGGAGTCCTGGCTGTCGTGTTACCTCCTTTTATCTTCAGTGTTGTCAGCTTGCGCTTCCTATAGTTTGGGCCTCTGTTGTTAGGTTAGCATTTACCTCGTTATTTAGCAGGGCTGACAGGACTGAACCGGGGATGTTTTGTTTTGAGACAGGGTCTTGTTAAGCTGCTAAGTTGCCCAGGCTGAGCTTAAACTTGCGATCTTCTCTCATCGGTCCCAGCCCCGCTGCAGGAGGAGCGTCCTGGACCTCACCCACACCGTCTTGTGCCTGTGTCTGTCCAGGGGGGTTCTCTCACCTGCCACAAGGCCACGGCTTCCCAGACCTGTGGGTCTCCCGCATTTTCTGTGGGGACCTGGGACTTCGGGGGAGCAGGGGTGTCTGAGGAAGCCTGGCCATCCATCCCATGCCCTCTCAGCTCCTCCTCCCCCTTGGGGAGGGGCCACATCTCCCTGCTCCCTGCATGTTTTTGACTCGTGAGCCCCAGATCATTTTAAGTCAGTTTGGATTCTTCCTTTTTTCTTTTTCTTCTGGCAGTGATGTGGATGGAAACCAAGGGTGCTCTCCTATTAAGCTACATCTCTAGTCCTTTTTACTTTTTCTTTTGAGACAGGGTCTCCATATGTTGCCCAGGCTGGCTTTAAACTTACAGTCCTCCTGCCTCAGCCTCTTGAGTAGATGAGATTACAGACCCACATCACTGTGCCTGGCTGGGAATCTTGTTTTTAAGCCCACCCTGGTTTTTGTCTGATCCTGAACAGAAACTTCAGGAATGTGGGGAAGGCAGGACCCCAGGTGGGCTGGGGCAGGGCTGGGGAGCACAGGCACTGGGAGGATGCCCTGGCCCAGCAGGTGTGGGGGCGAAGGCCAGCCCACCTCCCCCAGCCCCTCCACGTCTTGCTGCCCCCACCCTGCTATGGGGCTGTTATCCTTACCTCCTCGCAGGACTGGAAAGACCACCAGCATGTATGTGGCCAGTCAGCAGCTGTCACCATGCAGGCCGACGAGGTCCACGTCACTGACAGCGTGATTGAGAAGGTCACTGTGTGAGCCAGGCATTTCTCTGCCTCCCACAAGGCCGGAAATCGTGTGGACTGCGACGTGGAGACAAGGAGCGGGGAGCAGCTGTGGACAGGTCCCTGCAAACTCCAAGCCAGCAGCGACCTCACATGGGAACTCCACCCAGAGTGTCTGGAAGGGCTGGGGCAGGTGACAGGCCAGGTCCCCACCCGTGGTGCTCTCACCTGGATCATGGGTGTGCGGTCACCCACAGTGTTCCTGAGCTGCAACACACGTGCACACGTTGTGTCTGTCAATAAAGCTGTAAATAAAGTCCCCACCCCACCTGGCCCTGATTCAGGATCGGACAGCCAGGGGGCTCCTTCCCGTTTGTCCTCGTGGTGTTGGTGGCGTGAATCCCTGTTCACCTCGGCAGGGCCGGGCCTCAGTATTTCTGTTGCTGACCCTGAGCGGGGCCTCCAAGGGGACGTCATGATGTTGGCCTCAGCCAGCTGTGGCTAGAGAAGGGTCCCAGTCTTTCCAGGGAGGAGGGTGTCTTAGTTATGTTTTGCTCGTTGCCGAGACAAAATACCTGACGCCCAAAGTTAGGGAAGGAAAGGTTTATTCTTACAGTTTCTCGGGAGTTTCAGTCCATAAAGTTGGCTCCAAGGCAGCATGGGGTGATGGGGCTACAGTTCATGGCGGCTGCAAGCTGCAAGCTGCGATGGCGAGAGAGACAGGAAGCCGGGAAGCAAGCAAGAGGAAGACCCGCCTTCCCTTATACTGTATCTCAGCTCCACCCCTGGGCGGGTGTAGCAGTCACGTCATTAATCCTGGCGCCGTTAATCCTGGCGCTAGACAACAAACTGATCACAAGTGTCAGACTCAGCCCCATCAAAAGTATGAGGACTTGGGGGTACATAGCATATCCTATACAGAGGGTACACAGGAAGGTGACCTCAGGACGAGCCAGGTGCACGTCCTCTGCCCAGGGACCCTGGTGCCCCCGGTGGCACAGTCAGTTCATGTGGACTATCTCACCTGGTGGCCATGCCCAGGGCCACAGAACCCTGGTCATCTTTGTGCTGTCCTCAGGAGCAGAGCCTTGGGCCTGATCGCATTTGGGGGGTATCCTTGCCCCAGCACGTGTGGGCATTGGTGACCTCTGCTGACATCAGTACTGCCATGCTCTGGAAACTTCCCCAGCTTTCCAGCCGCACCTGGTGCCACTGAAGTGCTCCATCTACTGGGTTCCCCCAAGGGGCCCAAGAGGAGACAGCTGTGCCCACTCCCATGCCCGAGGGTCCTCCAAGCCCCCAGGCTGACCACAGAGCAGTACCCAGGGCAGGGGTTCAAGAACCCCTCAGAGGGTGTGAGCCTCCGAGGCACCGGGTTGGGGGCATGTATGCTCTGAGGACCAGCCTGGGGTCTTCACACCCAGGCGGCCTGAAGGCCAAATCTGGCCCCTTGTGCTGGCCTGTCACTGGGCTGGGTGGGCTGATTCCCAGCCCTCTGTCCCCACATAGAGGCCACTGGCACCTGCAGGGCCTGGGCCTGGCCATGGGGTTTGCAGCAAAGGGTGGCAGGAAACCACTGGGTGGGCCACGGGCTGCCCAGATCACCACTGAGCAGAGGGTGGCCTGAGGGGAGGTGCCCAGGGCTTCACATGGGGTGGCGAGGACAGACACACTGGCCCCCTGCAGCCAGACTTTCTGGGTTTGGGGAGCATCTTGCCCATCCCCGCTTCTTTATTTTATTTTTATTTATTTGTTTTTTTGCGGAACCGGGGATCAAACTCACAGCCTCACGCCTGCCAGGGCAGGCGCTTAAGCCACTGAGCCAAACTCCCGGCCCTGGTTTTTTGAGGCAGGGTCGCACTATGTAGCTCAGGCCGGCCTTGCGCTTGTGTTGTAGCCCAAGCCGGCCTCGAACTCACAATGCTCCTCCTACCTCAGCCTCCTGAGTGCTGGGATTAAAGGCGTGCGCCACCACGCCCGGCTTATCCCCGCTTCTTTAAAAGGAACCCTGCAGCCTCACGCTGGGGGTTTCTCCTTGAGGTTCATTGTCTGAGGGCCCTGGCATTGGCCCTGGGGTGCAGTGGCTTCCAGTGGCTGCTTCTGTCTACAGAGCTGCTCAGCAGGGCCAGCTCAGCTGGCACACTTGGCCTTCAGCTCCTGGGAACAGCTCGAGGGAGCCCCAACCCCCACACTGTCACCCCTTTCCCACGAACCTGTGACCCAGTTCCCTGAAGTGCTACAAGTGGCTTTTATTGGGTGGAGGCTGGGGGCTTCCCAGGTGCCCCCACTGCATAGGCGCCCCTCAGGTCATAGACCTTGAAGCCCCTAATTTCTCAGCAGCCAACTGGGGACTTGGTGCATGTGCATCATGGTCAGCCACGGTAGTCTAGGGACGTTGTCCCTCACGGGACCCCTCCCCAATTGGGGGTTGCGTGTGGTGGCAGGGGCCCACAGCAGCTACACAGGGCAGTGGGGTTCCCCTGCCTAGCTTCTCCCTGCAGGAGTGGCCTCCAAGGCCCTCCAGATCCCCTCCCTCCTGGAAGGGAGGCACGGAGCAACCCGCGCAGAGCCCCCTCCCCACCCCACTGCCCACTGCCCACAGCCACACACCGTGCGCCAGGGAGGAATCAGTTTAATCAGACAGGCTTGTCCGCTGCGGGCGCTCACTCAGCAGCCCAGGGGCAGCGCCTTGCGGAAGACGGTGCGGAACTCGGCATTGAAAACGGTGTAGATGACGGGGTTGAGAGCGCTGTTGACATAGCCCAGCCAGGTGACAGCGCTGACCAGGCGCGGGGACACGGAGCAGGCGGGACACAGCGCGCGTGTGATGTGCACCACGAAGAAAGGCGTCCAGCACACCAGGAAGGCCCCTGGGGATGGGCGCCGTGAGCAGGTGCTTCAGCCCGCGGCCGGGTTCCCCTTCTCGGGCCCTCCCCGCACTGCGTCACGCCCCGCCCTGCCCTGCCCCTGCGCCCTTCCCCCTGCACACACGGGTCGGGAACCCACCGACCACCACTGGCAGGACCCTCATGGCCTTGCGCTCGCGGTTGGTGATCTTGGCGCGCCGCCTCCTGCGGACGTGTGGCGGGACTGCTGCGTTGGGGACGGCGTTTGGAGCGATGCAGTCCTTGCCGCAGGTGTCCTGGAGGTGGTCCGGCGCGGAGTCCGGACAGTCCAGCGCGCAGGGGAGCCCGGCCGCGGAGTCTTCGGGGTCCAAGGCATAGGGGAGGTCGGGAGCGAGGTCCGCGAGGTCCAGCGGGCAGGGGCCCGCAGGGAGCCTGGGGGACGGGGACGGGCCTGGGCAGCTGGGCCTGCGGGGCGCATGCTCGTGCAGCTTGGCGCGCCGGGCAGCCCCCCAGCGACGCAGGCCACGGAAGGTGGCCCAGTAGAGCAGCAGCATGAGCGGGCAGGGCAGGAAGAAGGAGCACACGGATGAGTAGACCACGTAGTCTCGGTCCTCCAGGCGGCACACAGTCGGGTCACGCCCGCGCACATCGTTGAGGCCGAACAGCACCGGCGCTGCCACCGCGGCGGACAGCAGCCACGTGGCGCTGATGAGCAGCAGCTGACGCCGGCCCTGCCGGCCATAGCTCAGCGGCACCGTCACAGCCACAAACCTGCGGGGCGCGAGCAGGGGCGCGGTGAGGGCACCGGTCAGGGGAACAAGGAAGAGCAGCAGGGGGCAGGAGGGAGGGTGTGCCCACCTGTCCACGCTGATGGCACACAGGTTGAAGATCGAGGCGGTGCAGAGCATGACGTCCATGGCCATGAGAGCGTCGCAGAGGCGGGGACTCAGGAACCACTCTCCGCCATGGACCTAGGCAGCCATGAGGGCACAGCAAGAGACACAAGACCTGACGTTTCCAGCCACAGCCACCGCCACCGCCGCAACTTCCTACTGTTTCGGGGACCAGGGGCTGAGGATCACAGGGAAGGGGCCCCGTATGGATCTGAGGTGCCTGGGGGGCACCCACGGGCCCTCCCTGCCCAGGTCTCCTTGTGTCAGGCCCTCAAAGCCCAGGGGAGATCCTGGGGGTCTGACGTCATCGCAGGAGAGCAGCCCCAGCCCTGGCTGGACAGAAGGACGCCCCTGAGTCAGCCTCTCTGGCTAAACTGCCTGTTTCAGAACTTGGGACAAGTCACTCCATTTTTCCCTCCTCGGAGATGAGGATGGTGACAATAGCCATCTCACAACTGTCCTGAGGACAAACGAGTGTAGAAATCACGACGACCTCGGCACAGCATCTCCCCTCAAGGGCAAAGAGGCAGCAGCTGCCCCTCTAAATCCCGCAGATGGGGACGATTAGGCGCTTAAGAATCGTCACGGTGACGTCTGTGCGTAGCTTGGGAGAAGCCCAGGTCAAGCGTGCCCTTGCTGCAGGGCTCAGGTGTCCACCTAGAAGTTGGCCTCCCCTCCCCCACGGCGCAGGACGCCGCGTCCCA
This sequence comes from Dasyprocta punctata, assembly GCA_004363535.1. Taxonomy (NCBI): domain Eukaryota; kingdom Metazoa; phylum Chordata; class Mammalia; order Rodentia; family Dasyproctidae; genus Dasyprocta; species Dasyprocta punctata. Next base: position 60,598 of record RJWM01009048.1, read on the forward strand.
GCCCAGCGCTTAAGCGGCTTTGCTCCGGCCAAACCTCGGCGCAGAGGCGTGGGCGCCACCGTGGGCGCGCTGAAGAGCAGGCCCCGCCCGCTCAGCTCCCTGGACCGGGACTGTGGGGTGTGCAGGGTGGGCTGGCGACCGCGCGAGAGGTCGTGCGTGGCCGTGGCACCTTCCGTGGTGTGCGCACTCTGAGGCAGTGGGGGCGCCCAAGCCTCCGTCTGCCCGTCGGTCTAGCTAATGAGGGGCGGCACTGGGCGGGCTGAGTCTCGTTTCTGGGTTCCCTGGCAGGGAACAGAGGCATCTTTTTGCATGGCACACGCCAAGAAGGGGAGGTGACAGAGGGACAACAAAATGCCCGGGGGACCATGGAGATTAGGCGCCTGCAACTGCCCGGGCTGCAGCTCCTGAAGCCAGGCGCTGGTCCCGGCGAGGACGGGAGGGCACGGGGTGGGAAGTGGGAAGGCACGGGGTCGCAGGCGCAGGGCAGGCGCCCGCTCACCTCCGAGTAGACGAAGAGCGGCAGCACGAGCAGCGCGAGGAGCAGGTCGGCGGCTGCCAGGCTCAGGATGAAGTAGTTGGTGGGCGTCTGCAGGGCGCGCTCCGAGGCCACGCTCAGGCACACCAGCGAGTTCCCCGCCAGCACTGCGCCGATGAGCAGCGCGCCGCCCGCCAGCGCCGCCGCGCCCGCTGCCCCCAGGCCCGCACCCGCGGCCCCCGCGCCGGCCGCGCGCCCCGCCGGCAGCCAGCCGGCGTCCGCCGCGCTGTGGTTCCCCATGGTGCGCGGCCCACGCGCCCGCGCGGGCGCCTCGTTCCGCACACCAGCGCAGCTAGCTTCCCGAAGCCCCGCCCCTCCATGCCCCGCCCACGACGCAGCCCCCGCCCCCACGAGCTCAGCCGGGTACGGGGAAGATCCGGCTGGCCCGGCGCCCCGCCGTGCTCGCCTTTTGCACGCCGAGCTTTTGCGACCGCCGTCCCGCAAGCCCAGCTTCGGGTGTGCGGCGCCACGGGAGAGGGGATGTGCGGTCTGCACCACGGGACACCGACGGGGCGGGCAGGCCGTGGACCCGACCGGGACCGCGGGCACCTGCAAGCGCCTCACGGTAGGCGCGGCCACAGCCTCGGGCGCCCCCTCCCGGGGCTCCCGGCTGCCCGCCTCGCCGCGCCCGCCACCTCCATTCTCGCGGGTCCCCTCGACCCCACCCGGGCCACGGCGGGCAGCCGACTCGGCCTCAGCCCAGGCCCACTCTGACCTCGGGTCCTTGCCCGTGAGGGGGTGAGAAGCTGGGGTGCTGAGCTTCACCACCGGCCTCATCTGGACACCCCCTTCTTGCTGCGTGGGCTGGGCTGGCTGACGATGCGCCGGGGACTCACGGGACACTGAGGGAAGTGGCCGGGAGAGCCACGTCGCCCCGCGGATTCCAAGAGCGCGAGAAGGAAGCACAACGACAGCTTGAGAGGAGTTTCTTCCCGGGTCCGCAACCCCGGGGTGACACAGCTGAGAGCTGCTCTCTGCAGCTGTCACTGCGGGGCTGCTGCAAGGGGGCGTCCCGCGCCGCACCTGACTCCACGCTCACCCCAGCCCTCACCATCCTCTCCACCATCGAAGAAGCGCAGGCGTGCTTGGGACCCGGGCTGGCAGCCGAGGGAGGGCCGTTCCAGGAATCCAGGGTCCTGATTTCAAAGATGTCAAGGGACGGGCTGGGCTGGCAGATCGTGTTGAAGAGACTGGGCATGGTGGCTCATGCCTGTTACCTCAGTACTCGGGAGGCTGAGGCAGGAGGATCACTGTGAGTTCGAGGCCTGCCTGGGTTACATAGTGAGTTCAAGGCCAGCCTGAGCGACAGAGCCAGACCCTGTCTCAAAAACAAACAAACAAACAAAACCCAGAAATATTGAAGACTCCAAGAAAACAGACTTGTAATGGCCCAGGTCTCAGGGTGTGTGGGAAACAGATGCAGGCATCCAGAATGGGCCACGTCCCAGACCTCAGTTCTTCCCTGGCGGATCCACAGGGACCCACAGTCTCATCTCCCTGCCATGCTTGAGCAAGTGAGTTCACAGTGTAAGTGATCGCACTAGAGGATGCCCTGGGGACCGAAGTGCAGCACGGGTGGCCCTGAGGCCTGCTGGGCCCTGAGGCTCCAGCCTGATCTGCTCCGAACCCCTTCCTGCACCCAGGTGTGCGCCACTGTCGAGACAGCAAGATGCTCAGCAGAGGCGGCGGCAGGTGGATCCTCTCCGGCTAGGGTGCCTGGCGCTGCCCCTCCCTCTCCTGGCCAGTTCTGTCCATGCTGGTTCCCTGAGCCTCCTAGCACAGGGTGGGGTTCCTGTTTCAGCCAGGTTCTGCTTCCTGTGTCTCAGAGATTTGCTGTGAGGTGTCTACACATGCAAGACCAGCTCCAAACGAATCAACTTTAAATGTACAATTTAAATTTGTAAAGAAAAGTTATGGAGAAAAAAGAAGAGAAAATTCTTGTGACCTGGGATTAGGCAAAATTTTAGACTCAACACTGATAGCGAGACCCACAAATGATAAAGTGGAGTCAGTCAAAATTACAACTTCCACTTCCAAATGGAAGAACAGAGTAACAAATCATATGTCTAGCAGATATTGTGTACATATATAATGATAGCAATCTATGGTTTTTATAAAATATCTAAAGAACCTCCAAACTCAAGAATAATGACCTCGGGAAGGAGGACACCAGAGTCATGACCGTTCTGAATCTAGATGCAAAGTCTCTCAACAAAAGGGGAGCAAATGGACTCCAGCAGCAGTTTGAAAGAATTATAAGCCATGACCCAGGAACGCTAGGGCAGGGCACCAGAAGGGAATCCCTGGATGTGACAGCCATGCTGATGTAATGAAGAGAAAATCTGCATGATCATCCCAGTCGATGCAACAAAAGCATTTGATCGACTCGAATATGTATGTGACAAGCGGTAGCTCGACCGCAGAGCTTTTGGCTGCCACACACAAGGCCCTGGGCTCCACCCCCAGCACCCAAACCATCTGTACGTTCGGAACCAGAAGAAAAGACGGTGACAACCCTCACTGCCACGCTCACCCACAGTGCGTGGAGACCAGAGAAGGATGCGAAGGCTCATGTGTGGCTTCTGTCTGTGGAAGTTCTCCACCAAGAAATGGGCGAAGGAAACAAGAGACGCTCAGTATTGGAGAGGAAAAAGGTTTGTGTTTTTGTGCTGATGACATGATCTTATGTGTAGAAAATCGTAAGAAAGCCTCATTTGAAACTAAAAAACAAACTCAGAGGCTGGGATGGAGGTGGGGGTGCACACCTGCAATCTCAGCACTGGGGAGGCTAAGGCAGGAGGATCACAGAGAGTTTGAGGCTAGCCCATACTACATAGTGAGACACTGTCTCAAGAAAACCAAAAAGGCTGGGGTAGTGTTAGCAGGGAGAAATAGGAAAGCTGATCCTAGATTTCATGTGGAATTGTAAGGAAACCCAAATAACCAAAAGAATTTTTTTTTTTTTTTCGGCACCAGGGCTCAAACTCACAACCTCGCACCTGCCAGGGCAGGCACTTAAGCCACTGAGCTGAACTCCCAGCCCTAGTTTTTTGAGGCAGGGTCGCACTATGTAGCTCAGGCCGGCCTTGCGCTCGCGTTGTAGCCCAAGCCAGCCTCGAGCTCACAACGCTCCGCCTACCTCAGCCTCCCGAGTGCTGGGATTAAAGGCGTGCGCCACCACGCCCGGCAACCAAAAGAATTCTGAAAAAGTAAACCAAAAGTCTTCAAAATTTCAAAATGTTAAAGCTTCGGGCAACCCAGTTGGGACTCCTTCTGTCTCTCTCTCAGACAGAAGCTTTCTTTCTCCCAATAAATATATTCTGCTCTAGCTGGGCGTGGTGGCACATGCCTTTAATCCCAGCACTCGGGAGGCTGAGGTAGGAGGAGCATTGTGAGTTCGAGGCCGGCTTGGGCTACAACTCGAGCACAAGGCCGGCCTGAGCTACACAGTGCGACCCTGCCTCAAAAAAACTAGGGCTGGGAGTTTGGCTCAGTGGCTTAAGTGCTTATCTGGCAGGTGTGAGGCTGTGAGTTCGATCCCCAGTGCCGCAAAATAAATAAATAAATATATTCTGTTCTAAGAAAAATGTTAAAGCTTCAAAAAGGGAATCAAGGGTGTGGTATCGTGCAAGGCTAGGCATACAGCTCTGTGAAGCAGAGCTGAGGGTGTCGTGTAATCCTCAAGCTACAGCTGATGTTCCCACAAGGCTGCCTTGAGAGATGCCTCCGTGTGGGGTGTGTTGGGGGGCCTGTAGGTGTGTCTTTGGGGACAGTATCTGGTTCCTGACCTCTTTCTCTCTGACTCTTGCCCTGTCTCTGTCTCTGCCTTGGTACCACCCAGTCACAGACCTGCACCTCTGAAGCTGTGAGCCAGAGGGAACCCTTCCTGCTGTCAAGTGGGTGAATCAGGCCTTTGGTCCCAGCAATGAAAAGCTGACGCATGCAGATGCCCCACCATGCATGGGGAAGAACATCTTCAATACGTGGTGCTGGAACAGCTGGCGATCCACACAAGGATGGAGCTGGACCCTACCGCACGCCATGGAAAAAAATTAATCCCAGCCCTTGGTGATGCTGAGGCAGGAGGTTCACAAGTTCAAGCTCAACCTGAGAAACTTAGTGGTTTAGTGATACCCTGTCTCAAAATAAAGGCTGGGAATGTAGCTTGGTGCAAAGGCCCTGGGTTCATTTCCCTGAAGTGAAAAAAAAAATTTTTATAGTGTACCAAAAATGTAAATATAAGATCTAAAACATTAAACCCTTACCTAAAAATACAAGGCAAATCTTCATGACTCAACCTTAGCATTGATGTCTTCATTGTGACAAAGCACAAGAAGAGCAACAATGACAAAAAAGTTGGGTTGCATGAGAATTAAAGTCTGCTGTACCTCGCGGGAAGGTTCTGTGACAGAGCCGGGTGTGGTGGCACAGCCTGTGGTCCCAGCTGCATAGGAAGCTGAGGCCATGGGACCACTGAGCCCACAAGTTTGAGGCCAGTCTGGGCAATGGAGTGAGGCCCTGTCTTTAAAAAAATTATACTATCAACAGAAAAGGGAAAACCCACAGAATAGGAGACAGTATTTAAAAATCAGATACCTGAGAAGGGTGTAAAGCAGAACACATGAAGAACTCTTACAACTCCATTTAAAAGCAAGTGAAGGAGCCGGGCGTGGTGGTGCACGCCTTTAATCCCAGCACTTAGGAGGCTGAGGCAGGAGGATCGTTGTGAGTTCGAGACCAGCTTGGGCTACAAAGTGAGTTCAAGACCAGCCTGAATTGCATAGTGAGACCCTGCCTCAAAAAATAGGACTGGGGATTTAACTCAGTGGCCTAAGCTCCTGCCTGGGAGGCATGAGGTTGTGAGTTTGATCCCTGGTACCAAAAAAAGTAAGTGAAGGCTTGGACAGACCTTTCTTCAAAGATGATGTAGAAGTGGCCAGACACAGTGGCACACGCCGTATTCCCAGCACTGGGAAGGCTGAGGCAGGAGGATCACTGTGAGTTAGAGGTCAGCCAGGGCTATACAGTGAGTTCAAGGTCATCCTTAACTACAAAGCAACACTCTGTCTCAAAAAAAAAAATTAAAAAGAAGATGTAGCTGGGGATTTAGCTCAGCAGTTCAAGCAAGGTCATGAGTTTGATCCCTGGTACAAAAAAAAAAAAAAAAAAAAAAAAAAAAGATGTAGAAATGGTCAAGAAACTCCTGACAAGACACCAGGGAAATGGAGGGAAAACCCCCGAGAGACACAGTGCATCCCCTCTCAGCCGGCCGGGTGGACTGTGGGCGAGAGCCGGTGCTGTGAGGCTGCCAGCCCAGCAGGTCCCATAGGCTGCACACACGAGACTGGGGGGTCGTATAGGGTGTCACTTGGTTCCCTCTCCAGCAGTGCAAAAAGAATAAAGTAACATTTTAACTCACAGAGGGAATGTGCCCTATGTGGAATACACCCCCAAATCCTGAAAACAAGCATTCAGACAAAACATGGATATCGCATTCGCAGCAACACAATGGACCATATACAAAAGGTAGACACAGCCAGGAGCAGTAGTGCACACCTGCAATCCCAGCACTCGGGAGGCTGAGGCAGGAAGATCGTTGCGAGTTAAAGGCCAGCCTGAACTACATAGCATGATGCTGTCTCAAAAACTAACAAAGAGTGCACATACTAGCCGGGCATGGTGGCGCACGCCTTTAATCTCAGCACTCAGGAGGCTGAGGTAGGCAGAGCGTTGTGAGTTCGGGGCCAGCTTGGGCTACAACGTGAGCACAAGGCCAGTCTCAGCTACATAGTGTGACCCTGCCTCAAAAAACTAGAGCTGGGAGTTTGGCTCAGTGGCTTAAGCGCCTGTCTGGCAGGCGCAAGGTTCTGAGTTTGATCCCTGGTGCCGCAAAAAAAAAAAAACAAAAAAAGACTGCACATTCTTACAAAGAGTATGTAGTCATAAAAAGAAGCAGTGTTCAGGCACAGGCTGCAATCTGGGTGCCACCGGGCCTGGGTTTGTGTGTTAATGTTTTAAAATAAAACATATTGCCGGGCGTGGTGGCGCACGCCTTTAATCCCAGCACTTGGGAGGCTGAGGTAGGAGGAGTGTTGTGAGTTCGAGGCCGGCTCGGGCTACAATGTGAGCGCAAGGCCGGCCTGAGCTACATAGTGCAACCCTGCCTCAAAAAAACCAGGGCCAGGAGTTTGGCTCAGTGGCTTAAGTGCCTGCCCTGGCAGGCGCGAGGTTGTGAGTTCAATCCACGGTGCCGAAAAAAAAAAAAATAAATAAATAAAATAAAATAAAACATAACTGAACACTGGTGAGGGGGTGTGAGATTAAAGAGGGTTTTGACTTTTGATTTAATTTTTCTGTAAACCAAATCACTCTAAAACATGTTTCACAATTATTTTTATTTTTATTTATTTATTTATTTTTTGTCTTTTTTGAGACTGAGTCTCACAATGCAGTTCAGGCTGACCTTGAGCTCACTTTGGAGCCCAAGCTGGTTTTGAACTCATAATGATCCTCCTGCCTCAGCTTCCTAAGTGCTGGAATTACAGGCATGAGCCACCATGCCCAGCTTTTTTTTTTTTTGAAACAGGGTTCTCACTGTGTAGTTCAGGCTGGCCTTGAAGTCACTATGTAGTCCAGGGTAACCTCAAACTCACAGCAGTCCTCCTGCCTTGGCCTCCCAATCACTGGGATCATAGACCTGCACTACCACACCCAGCTCCTGAAATTGTTTTTAAAGTGCTGCCTGAGATTTAACAGGAGGACGGGTTCCTGACAGTCAGCTGGGGCTTGTGATTACATGCTTTAAAGTCACTTTCATGAGTCCTGTGGAGTCTCTCCCTTTGCTCCCCTAACTGCGGGCTGGCCCCCTCAGGGCTTCCAGATCTGGAAGGCTCCTATCCTGGCCAGTGTCTGGCAGGTCCAAGCTGCCCCCTCCCCACGGTTCCAATCCCCTCACCCCGGCGCCGCCACATCCTCTTGGCCTGCCTGAGCACCAGCTGGTGGCCGCGCCCCGGGGCCCTGCACGCCTGGCCACGGTGCTGTCCCCACACAGCAGAGGGGCAGGAGGCAGCAGCGACAGCTGGGGGGGTGGCCCTGACCTTCCCTCTCGGTCGATGCATCCGGACTACGTGGCGCCAGGGCCCCTATAAAACACAGCACTGATGTGGGGGCCCTGTGCCTGGCACTGTACCCACCATGGCCCCTTGCCCGCCACCACCACCACCGCCGCCGCTGCTGCTGCTGCTGCTGCTGCTGCTGCTGCTCAGGGGCCCTGCTGCAGGCCCTGCACCGCCCAGGTGAGCCACGAGGCCCAGGTGAGCCCCCCGCTCCCCACCCAACCTGACCCAGGGCCGCCCCGTCCTCAGGGCCACTCGACACTCTGACGGGACGTTCACCAGCGAGCTCAGCCGTCTGCGGGACAGTGCCCGGCTGCAGCGCCTGCTGCAGGGCCTGGTGGGCAAGCGCAGGTGAGCGGCCTGGGGAGCGGCCAAAGGACGGGAAGGCAGGGGAGAGGGGCAGGTGCCTGATTCTGATTTTGGGGGACAGTGAGCAGGACACAGAGAACAGCACTGCCAGGTCCAAGCCCATGGACTGCCCGCTGTGCCTGTTGTGGCTGGACACGCGCACCCTGCAGGCCTGGTGAGCGCCCTCAGTGTCCGCCCTGAGGGCAGGGGGCTGGGTGCCAGTCCTAGCCCCTAAGGTTCTGTCTCTGCAGGATGCCCCTGGGGCACCCCCTGGGCTGTGCCCTGTCTCCCTGGCTGCCTCCTGGTTCCAGGCCCAGGGCTGAAATTTCAGAGCTGGCTGGAGCCACGCATCGCCCTGATGAAGAGGAGGAGGAGTCCAGCAGCTGACCCGGGCCAGGGCCAGGGGCTGAGGGCAGGGCCAGGGTGGGACTGGGGCGGGGGCGGGGCTGGCTGTACTTGAAGCCAATAAAGGAAGGGTTCCCAGGGCTCCCAGTCCACAGCTGCGTCTCTGCTCAGCGGGCAGCAGGTGGGGAGCTGTCCCCCTATTCAGCAGCTGCCCTTGAACCCTGGGCCATCCAACACCTCACCCTCATCTCCATCCACCCCATCCCCTCTCACATGGAGCTCTCATGGCTTGCATGGCTGGGTACCCACAGGGTACAGGGTCACCCAGGACTCCAGGAGCCCCTGAGTGCGAGGGCCCAGATGACGCCCTGCTGCATGGGTGCTGGCTGAGTGGCTCAGGGGATGGGGATGGTGCTGTTACCACCTCGGTGCATGGGGACAGCGCCATCACCACAGTGGGCAGCTGCAGCAGGGCAGTGGCTCACCGAGGGAGGCCAGGAGCTCTGTGGGCGCTGAGGGCTGCACAGAGGCCTAGGGGGCCAGAGCCCCCACTCCCTTCTGACACCAGCTCAGGGTTTGGGGGGAAGTAGAGGGGGATGGGAGGCCAACAACCCCACCAGAACCCCAGGAGTGTCCAGGTGCCCAAAGTCCCTCCATCTCTCCACTGTGGCCCTGTTCCTGGCACCGAGTTTTCTGACAGGCAGGGGGCGCCGTAGGACACCAGAGCCTGTCCCTCAGACACAGCAGGGAGGGGCCTAAGAGGGATGTGCACGCTGAGAGGGGGCCTTGGGGACCTGGCCCAGAGGACACAGGACAGCAGCAAGCAGGTGGCAGTGGGGAGGGAGATGAACCCGAGGTCAAAGACAGATCCACTCAGCCCCAGATCTGCCACCTTCCACAGCCACCACAGCCCTGTCCCCCAGCCCTGTCCCAGCTCTGTCCCCAGCTCCATCCCCAGCCCTGTCCC
>RJWM01009049.1:0-69189 GCA_004363535.1 Dasyprocta punctata
AGAGGATGGGTTTTGATGGTCCTTCGATTTCTTTCCTCACCAGGAACCCAAGAATAAGAACTGTAAGACCTTGAGAACTCACAGGAAATATTTTCCCAAGTTTGAAAATACATTGCTTAACTCTTGCTTTTCTCTTCAAGTTTATAAGAAAAAGGTGTGCTGCTAAGAGTAAAAACTCATAGTTACTTCCTTGGTTGCTTGAATAATACACTTTGAATGAAGATTCTTTATAATGCTTAGATTCTACTACTTCCTCTCAGGGACCAGACTTACCGCTCTGTCTTCAGCAACAGGAAATTTGGATGATTATATTTATATGAAATAATCATTTTCATACACTGAGGAAAAAAGGCAGTGCAGGGGAAAACTCAAGGAATCAAGGTAAGAACTACAAGTGCCTCACCTTGCTGCCTGCTATTTCCAGGTTCTGGCACAAAAGAGGAAACCTCAATAAAGCATGGTCCCGCTGAGCTGAGGAGTTCATTGTCACCAAGATGGTGATTGTTTGTGGAACACAATACCAGAAAGGAAGGAGTGAGGGAGAATTCTGAAGATAGAGAATTCCCTCGAGTCTCTGGATCAATACTGATTTGTACCTGAAGGAGAAGTAATTACCCCAAATGGGGAAGGGGCATCAAGAAAGTAAAAGAACAATTTCCACAGGATTAGAAGTGGTTCCTGTTTCAACTGTCTAGAATGGAAAGCTTGAAACACTTGGTTAACTGGATAGACTTACGGGAAATGTAGCTTGTCAATGGCTTGCATTGCCCCTGAACCAAAGGTATTTTGTATCTCTCTTAATGAAACTGAAGAGCAAGCCTTGTGAGTATCCACCTGACTTCAAGTAACTTAATTGCATGTTAGAACAAAGGTCACCGTTTTTTTCAGAGCTATCAAAGCCCAGCAACAAGATAGTCCAGCATGCACTCATGAACACACAACCAAGAAAAGAAACACAAAATACCATCCATGTTCAAGGTAGAGGGAAATAGATAGAAAGATAGTAAGAGATCTGTTAGTAAGAATGGTGCGGGAATTAGTAGACTAGGTTACACAAAGGCTGTTTATAATTATATCCCACATGTTCAAGAGAACAGAGGGAAACCTGCTTGTGATTAGAAGACAGAAATGCAATATTTACAAAAGAAACTGAGACATATTTTATTAAGCTTATGTATTTGAAAATTGAATGTCTAGCTACACTGTATTTCAGAAATTACTAAAACTGTGAAATTCAGAGAAATGCATGGGTAATGTTTTGCAAATAAATCCCACAGAATCTCCGAGAACATATGTTGGTATTTCAGCAGTTGTAGAAACTGAATTCCGAGGGATGCAAGGGTAACACTCGGGATGACACCCTGCAAGGAGTAGTAGAGTATGCGCTTATCCATCTTTTGCCTACTGCTCGGGGACGTCACATTTAGTACATACATAGTTAGGAAGTCAGTGTTTTCAAAGGCATGCTGGAGATAACAAACTGGCCTTGAGTTCTTTTTTACCTACAGCAAGATGTGAGCTTTGTTATCCAGTAATATCTTCCTACTTTTAAAAATTAGAAAAGGCTTCAAGTTTGGATGCTGTGGTTATGTACATTCCTAGTCTTGAAATGTACCATTGATTTTTGGAATATATGTTCATCTTGCTAATTAAGAATTTACCATTGACCTTAAGTAGGTTTGTAACAATCTTTCCATAAGTACAGTGCCTAAACCCTCAGGAAAAGGGATAGGCAATTGGTGCTCTGCAAAATTTTTGTAATTTTTGTATACAGTTTAAAAAGACTTCCTTAAGCTTTTCTCCCCCCAGTGTATCCTCAGATGAAAAATGATGTAAAATAAATGTACTGTATCAGTAAATACATACACAAAGATTTGAGAGAACAAATAAAACTTTGTAATTACTGTTCTTTGAAAATAATATATGTAGTAGCATGATTCTTTGTTTTCCAGGTTTGGTCCTGCCAGGTTCCCTTCTCTCCCCTTCCATCCATAGTCTGGGAAATGCTACACTTTAGTCTTTCTTAATTTGCTTTTTATTTGTTTAGTAGCATGATATCTTACAGAAATGGGTGTCTTATGCATAACTTTGACACAAGCATGACTAAAAGAAAGACACAATAAAATTACCATTAATTTATCATTAAGAGCTTTTATTTTTAATTCTTAACATCTACACTAACAAATGTTATATCATTTTATAAAGATTTAAATTTTTAACAGAGTTTCTGAACAAATATACTCAGGTTTAGGTCCTGTATCTGACATTTCAATTTAAAATTAAGACCACTCACATGTACATCTACTGCTATTCCTTTAAGTATTTGTCTGAGACAAAGACAAGATTACTGTCTAGTACATTCAAAACTGCACCTAAGAAGAAAATGTCACAGGCATCAACACGGTTTTATGTTTTGATTGACTGTTTGGTGGCATTACTATTCAGACATTGGTAATAACATTTCAAGACTAGAGCACATATCATAGATATGAATACAATTTTGTTGTTTGAAAATAAGATAGAAGATTTGAGAATTGATATATTGCAAAAGCACTTAATTTGCAGTTTACTTGATGCACTTTCAGCTTTGCGGTCATTCAGAGATATTTCGCTTGAAAACATTGAACATCTCTATATTGAATCATCAGTTCCATCTATTTTCAGACACGGCAGGTGTATTAATAATCCATTTGTTACTACATTTCAAAGTCTTCTCTACTAAGGTGCACAAAGAAAAATCACATATCAAATAGGCAAAAAATGATCATTATATTAAACAAGGAATCCTCAAGCAGAGAACTGGTGATATAGGCTATTTGCTTTTAATACAATAGAGTGTGTTTTCATAGCCAGGAGAGTTCAATGATCCCATATTCATATTGATTTGTAAAGAATTTTGTGAATGTCACATAAAAGTCAATTAATTTTAATAGCATGATGGTTTTGTGAAGAGAGATATTCTAGAAGATCATGGGGTTTTTTTTTTTTACATAGACTTGTTGCCACAAAGGCCTTTTATGAAAAATTTTCATATAGTGGATATTGTTATATGAATATACTTGCTAATATGTTCAAAAGACAAAATATTTTGTCATTTTATTTTTTGTCTTGATAAAACTCATTACTTTTGCCTTTGTTTTTAAAATAATTAATTAAGTTTATTGATACATTTTAGATATGCATAATGATCACGTTCATCATAGGGAATTTGTACCTGTGCATGATATATCTTGATTCCTTTTTTCCCCATTTCCCTACCCTCCCTTCAACCCTTCTTTCCCTCATTATTTATTATTCTTCTACATTTTTTCCTTTTCTCACATTTTATCTTTTCCCTTCCTTTTTTCCCCCTCCCCATTCCATGGTTCTCTTTTCCATTTGAAAATTTTCTGCCTACTTCACAATATCTATTATACATTTTCATCCTTATTTACACTTTCAGTTTCTCACACCAGAGAAGCCGTGCAATCTTTGAACATGTGTGTGTGATTTATTTCATTTAAGGATATGGTCTCAAAGTGCATCTATTTATGCAGAAATGTCTCATTTTTCCTTCTTTATAGATGAGTAGTACTCTATTGTTTAAAAAAAACATACGTTTTTTATCCATTCATCAGTTGATGGGCATTTGAGCTGTTTCCAAGATTTAACTATTACAAACTGTGCTGCTATAAATATAGGTGCACATATATCAATGTGGCATGATGTTTTTAATTCTTTTGGGAAGTTGCCCAGAAGGGGAATAGCTGTGTCAAATGGAAATTCTAGACCTAGTTTTTTGAGGAATTTCCACACTGATTTCCACAGTGGTTGCACCAGTCTACACTGCCACTAATAGTGGAGAAAGGTTACTTATTCCTCACATCCCCACCAGCATTTGTTATTGGTTGATTTCTTGATGATGGCCACTCTTTCTAGAGTGAGATGGTATCTCAGTGTTGTTTTAATTTGCATGTCTCCAGTGGCCAGTGATGTTGAACATTTTTCATATATTTATTTGCTGTTTGTGTTGCTTCAGCTGAGAAGTGTATATTCATCTCAGATGCCAATTTTTGGATTGGGACTTTAGGATCTGGATTGGTTTTATTTTTATGAGTTCTTTATTCCATGTATTGGCCCTTGGTTCAAGGAGTAGCTGGCAAAAATTTTTTCCTACTCTGTGGGTTGCCTCTTTATTCTGTTGGTGGTTTCTCTTGTTGTGCAAAAGCTTTTTAATATGATGTGATCCAGTTGTTGATTCTTTACAATATTTCCTGTGTGACTGCGGTTTTGTTCATTAAGTCTTTGCCTACATCAGTGTCCTCAAGTATTGTACCTATTCTATCTTCCAGCAGGTTTAATATTTCTGTTTTCATATTAAAATATTTTGATGCATTTCAATTTTAGTTCAGTGCATAGTGAAAGATATGGGTCTAGTTTTGACCAGTTTTTCCAGCACCATTTAGTAGAGGCTATCTTTGTTTCTTTTTTTCAAACAAATATATACATACATATATATATATATATATATATATATATATATATATGGTTTGTTTGTTCATTTGTTTGTTTGTTTTTGGTACTGGGGATCGAACTCACAACCTTGCGCTTGCCAGGCAGGTGCTTTCACCACTGAGCTAAATCCCTGGCCCAAATGTGTATTTTTTTAAGAAAGCCAATAGTTATTTTACTTACTGGAGCTTTAAAAGTAAGATACAAAATGTAGAGTTCCAGTTTGGAAGCATTGTAACTACTCACAAAATGTACTGCTGCTGCCTGAGCAAGGCAGCCATGGCTAGGCCAAGGACACACACTCTCAAGTGCACATGCGCACGTGCGCTTTGGCGTGATCCCTCTTCTGAGCACAGCACCTGGAATTACCAGTGTTCAGAGCAAGGTGGTGCTGGGAAGATAGCATCTACACAAACTGCTTCAGTTTGGAGACTACAGAAGCTGCTTCACAGGGTCTCACACCCCATGGAGATGAGGTTACAAAATATCTTCCTAGACAGAGAAGAACAAACTGGAAAGTGACAATTAGCAATGTCACTTGCACTGAGGCATTGAGGACTGAACTTTATTGAGAGTGCGGTCTTTGGAGCGGCCCTAAAAGTACTCAGTATAGTAGAATTATCTTTCTTCCAGTGAGTGTGTTGGACACCTTTGTCAAAGATAAGGTGGTTAATTATGTGTGGAGTTGTTTCTGCATTCTAATCTATTCCACTCATCCTTGGGTCTGTTTTTTTTTTGTTTGTTTTTTGTTTTTTGTTTTTTTTTTTTTGCCAGTATCATGCTATTTTTATTATAGTAGCTTGGTAGTATAATTTCAAGTCTGGTATTGTAATGCTGCCTACCTTACCTTTGTTGCCAAGAATTGCCTGTGCTATTCTTGGTCTCTTCTGTTTCCAAATGAATTTTAGGATTATTTTCTCTAATTCTGTGAGCTATAGTGTTGGAAATTTGATTGGAATTGCATTAAATCTGTGTAATAATTTTGAAAGTATGGCTATTTTCAGTATATTAGTTCTTTCTCTCCAGGAGCAAGGAATATTTTCTTACTTTCTAATATCTTCTTCAAATTCCTTTTTCAGAGGACTGTAGTTTTCTGTTTTTTATTTAAGAGGAAAAAGACTCAGAAAATTTAAACAAAAAGTAAAAGAGACAAACAACAGCCACAAATCGAATACAGTAACAGTATAGGTTTACAAAACAAGATTATAGGAATTTCACAATGGTTGCAATATTGCCTATCGTTTCCTTCAAAAGGGCTGCTTATATTAACAGATATAGACATGTAAAATTGATCTAATAATATGAGTATTGACTGTTCTTTTACAAAAACTAATACATTTAGTAGTATAGTCATTTTAGCTATCTTATGTATCTACATATACAAATTTATGTCTTTTTCCTTTTCCCTTCTTTCTTTCCTCCTTTTCCATATTCCAATTTCTTTTGCACTTTGAGCAGTTTCTTACCCTTACACAGTATTTATTGTAGATTTTGCATCATATATACTTTTTCAGTTTCTTACACTAGGGAGACAATTTGGTATTTACACATGTGAGTTTGATTTATTTTATTTATGAGCATGGTCTCAAGTCACATCCATTTACTTATAAAAGTGTCAATGCAGTCTTTCTTTATAACTGAGTAGTACTCCATTGTATAAAAATACTACATCTTTTTTATCCATTCCTGATTGATGGTCACTTAGGTTGTTTCCAAGATTTGGCTATTACAAATTGTGTTGCTATAAACATGGGTATATATATATCAGTGTTGTATGATGTTCTTAATTCTTCTGGTGAAATGCTCAGAAGCAGGATAGCTTGGTCAAATGGAATCTCTAATCCTAGCTTCTTGAGGAATCTCTACATTGATTTCCACAGTGGTTGCACTAGTCTACACTCCCACCAACAGTGGAGAAGAGTTCCTTTTTCCCCACAGCCCCTTCAGCATTTGTTGTTGGTTGATTTTTTAATCTTGGCCATTCTTTCTGGAGTGAGATGGAATCTCAGTGTTGTTTTAATTTGCATTTCCCGAATGACCATCGATGTACATTTTTTCATATATTTATTTGCCATTTGTATTTCTTCCTCTGAGAAGTGTGTATTCATCTGAGATGCCTGTTTTTGGATTGGGTCTTTGAATTTTGGGGGCCTGATTTTTTTAAATTCTTTATATGTTTTGGATAGAAGTCCTTTTTCTGAGGGACAGTTGGCTAAGATATTTTCCCCATTTGTCGGTTTTTTTTTACTCTGTTGGCGATTTCCTTTGTCATGCAAAAACATTTTAATAAGACAAGATCCCAGTTGTTAATTCTGGAAAGTATTTCCCGTGCAGTTTGATTTTTGTTCATGAACTTTCCGCCTACTCCTATGTTGTCAAGGTTTTTACCTACATTTTCTTCCAGCAGATTTAGTGTCTCTGTTTAAGTATTTAGATCTTTGACACATTTTGATTTTACTTTACTACATGGTGATAGACATGGATCTAGTTTTAGTTTTCATCATATGGAAAGTCAGTTCTTCCAGCACCACTTATTACAGAGGCTATCTCTATCAATCCTATATTGTTTCTCTTTGCATCATCTTGCAGCTGTTGAATTGTTTCCTGGTTCCTTGTTATTTTTAAGGGATCTTTTCTTTTTTGACCATAAGCTTCCATGCTGTCTTCAAGGTCTGAGATTCTATCTTCAGCTTCATTCAAGCAGTTTTGCCAACTTTCAATGGAATTTTTAATTTCCCGAGTACCCCTTTGAATCTATTTCATGCATTCTGTCTTACATTGTTCATTTAAAGTTTCCATCATTTTTTATATTCCTCTATTTTTTATCTAGATCTTCTTTAGATACACACAGCATTTCTTTCATAATGTTTGTCATTTCATTTTTTACCTGAGAGATTATTTCTGATCTGATTTCCTCTATAGCTTCATGGAGTTGTTTCTTTATTTCAGTTCCTATCATTTCAGAAAGTTTAGTTGTGCAGTTTCCAGTGTCTTCCATTTCAGTGTCTCTTGGGTTTGTTCTTGGTGGGCTGGAGGACTGAGACTGCATCTTGCGTTTTTGTTTGTCATTTTTCTCTGGGACCTATGTGGCTGGCCAGGAAGCCTCTGCATGGATTGCACTGGAATGCTCTGCTGGGTTGAGTTTCAATCCTCCAATATCCCTGTGGCTAGCTGGGGTGTACCCCTGAACTGTGATGCCAGAGCCTTGTGCTCTGTGACCTGTGAGGCTGACCATGTTTTCCTCTGATGTTCTGTGTTAGGTTGCTCTGGGATGCTGGGCTGGGCAGAGCTTGTATCCTCCCTGCAGCTAGCAGGGACACACCCCTGGAGTGTGTCACCAGGACCTAGAACCAGGTTGAGTAGAGTTCAGAATCTCTGCAACTGAGGTGGCTAGCAGAGACACAGCCCTGTAGTGTGGCACTGGGGCCTTGTGCCTGGCTGGGTGGAGTTCAGAGCCTCCAGGACACAGGTAGCTAGCAGGAATATACCCTCAGTGTGTTACTGGGGCCTAGTTCCTGGCTGGGTGGAGTTCAGAGCCTCCATGACCCAGACGGCTAGCAGGGATGCACTCCTAGGGTGTGGCACTGGGCCCTGACTCCTGGCTGGGTGGAGTTCAGAACCTCTGGGACCCAGGCAGTGAGGTGGAGCACAGCCCCAGAGTATGACACTGATGGGAATTTATGTCTGGCTGTGAGGAATTCAGAGCCTCTGGAGTGCATGACTATCCAGAGCACATCCTCTGTGAATGGTACTGGAGTCTTGCTTCTGGCTGGGTAGAGTTTGGAGCCTCCAGGACTTGCTGTGTGGCTAGTTGGGTCCCACCCCTGAACTATGGAGCTGGGGCCTTGTGCTCTGATGGCTGGAGCTCAAGTTCTCCAAGACCTGTCAGCTATGCAGCCTCTTCCTGATGAGCAGCTCTGGGATTCTGTGCTGAGCTGGGCTCAGTACCTCTGTGTCCTGTGAGGTTGCCTGGGCATTCCCCTGATGGATTACACTGGGACGCTGGGCTGGGCAGAGCTCGGATCTTCTGTGCAGTTAGCGAGATCACACTGCTGAAGTGTGGTACGTGGCCTTATGCCTGGCTGGGTGGAGTTCAGAACCTCTGGCTAGGCCAAGCATTCCCTGGGGTGTGGCGCAACCAGGACCTTGCATCTGGCTGCAAGGAGTTCAGAGTCTCTGGAGTGCTGGGCTAACCAGAGTGTACCCCTGGCATATGGTGCTGGGGCCTTGCTCCTGGCTGGGTGGAGTCAGAATACTATAGTTTTCAATGTAGAGGTTTTTCACTTTATTTGTTAGATTGATTCCTAGGTATTTCTGTTTTTTGATTCTATTGTGAAAGGTGTCATTTCCCTAATTATTCTCTCAGTAAGTTTTTATTCATGTACAGGAAAGCTATTGATTACTTTTATCTTTGTTTTATTATTGTTGATGTAAGTTTGAGGTTGCTAAGAGATAAATTGTGTTCAATATACAAAAATTTTATTGATATTGCCATTTTTCTATTTTAGAAACTTTTTTACTTTATTCCCAAATATGTCACAATTCTAGAGTTACATTTTTACTAATTGGTAAAGTACTATGTTTGACATGAAAAGTGAGAAATTTAAAAATGTGTTTTCCTATTTCTTCTCTAACTTTCAAAACAATTTTTTCTTTTGGAAGAAACACAATTTCTTAGTGACCTAAAATGGAATAGGATATTACTACTACTGGAAATGAGGGGTGTGCATATGAAAGGAATTAAAAGATTTTCATTACTTTAGAGTTGATAAATCAGTTAGTCTTGGGGGTACACTTAGTAGTAAAACATTCTAGTTCCTAAAATAAAATCTTTATTATCACCAATAAGCTGAAAACCCTTCTTAAACTCAGAAACACAATTCTATAGATTTTTTTAAATTTACCACTTAAATATGGAAATATCCTTTTAAAATTTTGGCTTGAATCATGAAGCTTGTGATAGTAACTGCAGAGGTTGTGTGCAGATTTTAATTCAAACAATTTTAGGGCTTAATATTTTATTTTCTTTCAAAAGACTGGAATCTTACTATATTAATTAAAGCAAACCTACATATTTATGCATCAAGGTCTTCTTTTGGATTTCTAGAGAAAAGAATAGTTACTGGCTTTTTATTAACATTTTCTATGAGGATAAGAAAAACTGTCTTTAATTGCTACCGTCAAGGATGAAGCTATTATACTGCATTCTCTACACCAGTACACTGTCTCACTGGTATTTGTCACAATAAAATTTAGATCTCTCATTCACTAAATGAATTCAAGATAATGCTCAGTGAACACTTATTATTTGCAGAATGCTGTGTTAGGCCTGAGATGAGATAATAAGGAAGATACTACTTCTCCCCTCGCAAAGATTATGATTAATGAAAAAAGTAAGGCAATTACACATTAGATGTGAATATAATATTTATACTGCTGGATCTTTAGAACTGCTTTCAATGCTTTAATTGTTGTATTCCCTTTAATGCCCAGCACAGTTTACTCAACAGGGAGGGTTTTCAATAATCAAAGCCTGAATGAATGAAATTGTGGAGATGGGTACTACTAACTGTTCCAGGAAAACTGCTTTATGATCTTGAATTATTTGCTCAATGAACCTCAATAAAAATGAGTTAACAGCAGTAATAACACCAAATCTCAGACCTGCCCATTATCAAAATACTTTGCAGTTTAATACATAATCACTAATCATTAGCATTTCATTCCTTTAACTTTTGTGTGTGTTGTATTATATATAGTAATTAGAATTGAATTTTTTGTGGTATAATTTCACAAGATACCAAAATAAGAACTCTCCTAAAGGTCAAAAAAGATTTATGATACTTTCAAATGTTAGTTCTATTATTTTATTAAATAAAATGAAAATGTTGAATCAGCCCATGGACTGTAGAGCTCACATGTGCATTTCCTCTCAATGTTTAAAGGAAGGTTATTTTTAAGATCACTACAGTAAGTACTCTCCTCAAGACGGCTCTTTCTGTACTTCCAACATCAGTAAAACAGTATCTCAAATCTAAGAATGATTATTTTTTATTAAACTACATCCCCATTTTATTGTTTATTTTTTTATTTATAAAGAATCTGCAAAAGAAACACAATGAAACAGACAAGCAGGTTTAGTAAGGTCATGGTATATGGTCACAAAGCCATACACAGAAATCTAGTGTTGGCCTATATACAAGCAATGAACGATTCAAAAGTTAAATTGTAAAGGCACAAGTTACAACATCACAAAAAAGCTTAAAGTAACATTGCTGTATAAATCTACCAAAATACATTCATTACCTATATCCTAAAAACCATAAAAACTGATCAAAAGTACTCAAATACAACCTAAATAAATGAAGAGAGACTATATATGTGAATTGGACAAATATCAAAACATTTTTTCTCCCTAAACTTATCTATAGATTCACCTCAATATCTATCAAAATCTCAGTGAATTCTTTTTTTTTATTTAACTATCTTAACTTTTTGTATACATATACGTAAACATATACATAGTTTTTCCTTCAGTTTGTCACACAAGTGCACTGATGTGATGTTTATATATGTGTGACTTATTTATTTCACTGATAAGTATATTCTTAAGATGCATCCAGGATGATGAATTTTTAGGAACATTTTCTGTCATCTAGTGCTGTTTAAAATTTGAATGCAGTTGTATGCTACATAACTGCATTTTAGTCAACAGCAGTCTGCATATATGATGGTGGTCGTGTAAGATTTTAAGGGAACTGAAAATTTTCTATCACTTAGTGATACAGGGGCAGTCATAAAGTTCAGTACAACACATTACTTGTTTGTTGTGATGATGATGTAGACAAGCCCACTGTCATCGATTATACAATCGTATGGCACAAATACACCTATAGACGCTACATAGTTCTTTGTAATGACCAGTATGTTATGAATTTATGTATTTACTGTAGTGTACTTTTCATCATTGTTTTAGAATGTACTTCTTCTAACCAAAGGTTACTATAAAATAGTACACCATGCTAGCACCAATAGCAACCTCATTCTTCTCATGTTCATAACTCTTCATTGCATTCTTTTGCCTGTGCTTGACTTAATCTCCTGCTGTCTTTTTCATCATGACCTTGGGGGAAATAGAGTAACACACACACAAACACACTTCACTCCTGCACTCACATGTTATAAGGCAAAGGGGATTTGCAGATGAAGTGAAAGTTATTATTCTGTATTTTAAATATATATGGTATAGCCTAGGCATGTAGTAGGCTGGTAACATCTAGGTTTCTGTAAGCATACTCTATGATAATCACTCAATAAATTTGCTTAACAGCACATTTCTCGGAATGTGTTTAAATGACACATGACTTTATATAACTATACATATCATGACTGAATATGGAAAATTCAGCTGAAATCCAGAAAATAAAATTGATTAAAACAAATTCAGACGTTCACATTAAAATATTAAATAGCTTGAAGTATATAGGAATAGCTGTAAAGTAAGTGCTTGTGGACATTTGTTTTGGGGAGGTCATTCAAACTGTTTTTTTTTAAGTTCATTATGATATCATCTGATTTTTATGTCCATGAATTTCAGCAGAAGGATTATACTCTTCATCTGCTGAGCTCTGACAGTGTTTGTTTTCCTTAAAATGATCAATAGATTTGTAGTTTCTGAAATGTAAAATACACAAGGATATTGCCTTGGAATTATTGTCAGATGGGATAAGCAAGACTATTACATAAGCAAATTGATTCCTTAATACGACCTGAAAACTCCACCTAGTTAATTTTCTTTCAAGACAGTAGTGGTTTACTTTAAATACTGGAAGATGGAAAGAAACAGAAAAAAAACACACATGTAAACTAATTCTGTGTAACATTCTATTTATTGGAAATTAAAGAGAGAAAATTAACTCAGGGAACCATTACTAAATAATACTGAGAAATGTAAATTATCACTGAAATATTTAAAAGTATTTTAACTTTTTAAGAAGACAACTGTTATATGTAGTGTATTGAATACATCATCAATATTTTCCCCAACAGTTTAATTTTCCACAAAATGTGCTCTATATAATTCATTTGTAATGTTTTGCTGGGAAACTCATTGTTTTTTTATGTCAACCTATCCAACTTACATTTCAAAATTCATTTTTGGTAAAGATGTTCTGCTGGATTTAGCACTTTCGTTTCTTCTTTTAATTTGTGAAAAAAGTAAAACAAAATTTCATAACAAAATAATAGGAGAATAGCAATAGCTAACACATTGCATATTGTTATCTTTAAAGTAGTTTCTCAGAGTACAAGATATGGGCATAAAATTTTTTCCAAACGGTATCAGCACGAACCTTTATTTTCAGTAACTAAGAAACACCACTAGTATAACTTACATTTTTTTCCTTCTCCTTTTCTTCTTTCCCCTTTTCCCCATCCTAGTTATTTTTCCTTTTGAATAATTTCTTCCCATTTCACAATACCTATTGTATATTTTATACCTCATTTACCCTTTCAGTTTCTCACACCAGGGAGACAATACAATCTTTACACATTTTTTATATTTTATTTTATTTTATTTTAGTGATCAACTTTGAATTGTAAGCATAGTCATAGAACTTTGACTCCCCTGTCCTTCATCCCCTGGTGTTATTCCTGTGTATGTCATGTTTTATTGCCAAAAGGAGTTTGCAGATATAATTAAGGTTGTTCCCAGAATTCTTGTTTGGTGTTATCTGGGGGACCTAGTGTAACTATGCAGGTTTATAAAAGTAGAGAAAAAAAGAAATAGTTCTCTAACAGGTCACAGCAATCTCTAATGTCTTTGAAATAGAGCATTAGCTGAGAAAATGCATGTAATGCCCACAAGCTGACAATGATTTTCAGGTGGCAGCCAGCAAGGAAATGACTACCTGAGACTTATGATCACAGATTGTTGGTTAATTCTACCAGCAATCTGAATGAGCAAGGAATGGTTTATACCTTAGAGTTTCTAGAAAGGAATGTAAAACTATGGCAACTTTAATTTCAGCCCTGTGACATCTTAAACAGAACACACAGCTGAATCCTCTAGGTTTTTGATCCACCACCTATGAGGTGATAAATGAGTTTTGAGATGCTAAATCAGTGGTAATTACAGCATAGTTAGAAATCTAATACAGTGAACTTCAATTTTTAGACACGATTATAAACTTCTGGCTTAAATTTATCTTTTGTGAAATAGAATATTCTATGATTTTCAAAATGTGAAAGCCTGAAAATCTTATTTCCAAGAAGTGGTGTGTGTGTGTGTGGGATTCTCATCTTTCAAAAACATTATCAATTCCAACCTAGACTTTTACTATTTTCTGATATAAAAAATTCTCCACAATTAAGTGGAATTTCAGCAAATGAAACTGCTATTAATCATGATATATTTAGAATGTAATTCAAATCAGGTAGTTTTCTTTTTCCCACCCCTTATTGAAAATATTTGAAGTTAGAATCCACTAAGTAAAAAAAAATCCACTAAGTACCATTATGTCAGTTTCTTTGATCTTTTTTTTTTTTATTCTAATAACAGGTGATTTTTTTGTAGTGAAGAGATTGAGAACCTGTAAAGTAGAAATATTGAATACTGTAATCTTATGTGATTGGTTTCTCATTATTGAATCTCAGATTAATTATTAAATAGTTAAAATATTATTTCAAATCCAGAGCAGCTATTAAAATATATTCTTTTTGTTGCCACTTTCAAAGCCAATAGATTTGGTGTAATTTTCTGTGAATCACAGTTTAGGTGGCAACACAATTGGCTAAGTCAATGAATGAATAATTAGAAAGCATCCTAGTTTTACTTTATTAAAATAACACATAAAGCTACATTAAAATATTTTAATAAAAATACAGAAATATGTAGTATACTTCATTACATCAATATGCACTGCTTTTAATAAATTGTGTCACAGATCTCATGTGATTGATATCACACTGTTTCCATAAGGAGTATATCATGTTGTTTCCGTAAAAAGAAATATTAAGCACTAACCACCACCTAGACCACTGAAAGCAGTAAATCCTGCCAGTACTATCAACTGTCTCCATCCTTACCTTCCTACAATGACATGAAATCCTCACATGAGAATCCCAGGGCAAACTTTGAGGTCTTTGAGTCCAAACTTCTTAGGAAATTTGGTCTTTATAGTCTGTTTTCTGGTGGATGCTTTATTCATGTTCTATGATTATAAATCTCTTTCTTTCTTCCTTACAGGCATTCATATGCCTTACAGTGTTCTGTTATTGAAGATATCTCATGAAAAAATTCTTTTAAATCACGGCATAAGGGTTATGAATGTAACTTATACATCATGAATTCAGCTCTAATGAAAATTTTACTGTAGGAAAATAATATTCAGCTCAAGCTTGTTTCATTGTATGCTTTCTAAGAGGGACAAATTGCAACACAACTAACCCAAGGTCACAATATTGTCCCTTCATCTGATTAATAGTGAAGAAGGGAGAATGGTTAGCTTTATAGAACTGATAAATAATTCATAATAATATGATTGGTATAATGCTGCTAGGTGTAGTTACTAAAATGCCATTCATATTTTCTTGGAATTATTCAATGATTCTATTAATATTATACCATACTGCTTTGACCTTGAGTTACAGTTTTCCTACAAATGAATTAAGCCCTTCATTTCAATGCGAATTTTGTTTATCTTATTAGCACTTCTGAAACTATGGAAACAAATTTGGTAAGTTTTCCATTCAACAAAAAGAAATCATAGTATAAATTCAAACCAAGTGAAAGAAGGGGAGTGGGAGGAAAAGTAGAAAGAATTAAAATGTGCTATGTCCATATACCAACACTGTACGATGAATATAGTCACTATACCCTGCAGACATATAATGCATTTAAAAAGTAAATTCAGTAAAGAAACTCACACTGCTATAAATTAGTAGATCATCCAGAAATAGAATAATACCTTCTATGAGTTTAGATTCCTTATTAACTAAATATATCACATCTTACTTTGTGTAAAATTTAATGAATTGAGCTCTCTTGATCTTGGTGTAGTTATAACAAAGCTAAGGTCAGAACTGGGAAGCTCTGATTTGTAGGGTACATACTTGCACAAAAATTGACTTCAAACTGTCAACATGAGGTCACTGAACTTCTTGTGGATGACATATTGCACGATCATCTCCAAAAGCCAGTGAGAACCTCCTCGCAGGTAAAAAGCCAAATAGACCGCTGATTTTCTTGCAATAATTCTGGCAAATTTAGCACACTGCAATTACCTAGACAAGCTACTCAAATTTAAATGTGCAAACAAATCACAAAGACAGATTCTTACTTAAAATGCAGATTTTTGTTTAGCAGTGTTGGGACAACAAAGGGTTTGAGTTTGTGCACTAGTAACAAGTTTCCAGGTGATACCAAAACAGCTAGTCTATAGGCCACACGTGGAGGAAGTAATAAGAATCTGTAATATTGGTCCCAAAACTACAGCATGAATTACAATAATCTTTAGACACAAATTTGTGGACTCACCACCTCACCACAGTACCTGATGCAGGGTTTCTGTAGGGTCTAAGAACTGGCATTTCTAACAAGCATCCCTCGATACTGGAGATGCAGGTCCAGGGACTACACCTTGAGGACCCTGATCCAGTGAAATCTCACAACCCTGAAGAAGTCAAGGTTTTAACTTAAGAACATCTACAAAGAGAATAACTAAGTTTTCAAATTATTCATTTGGTTCTTTTATCCCATCATTCTATTACCAGCTCAACACGACTTATGCTATGATTTGGTTTTGTTTTGTTTTGCAAGAAATCAGAGTGATATTAAAGAAATCATTTTTTATCTTTGGAAATTTGAAGTTTGCAATAAGATGTTAAGCAAACCAGTGGTAGCAATATAAGCTATGCAAAATAAGTGCATTACCACTAAAATATGATTATGTAAGGATAGAATATGAGATTATAGATGAATGAGAAAGATGGTTGTTGTAGTCAGGGATTGCAAGGAAAACAATTACATTTATACAGGACACATAATTTACAGAGTGATTTTATAACAGTCACCCAAAGAGTCAAATACAAAGAAAGTAAAGGAAATCTATCCACACACTAAAGACCTAGAGAATCCAGCTGAGGGCCTGGATCCCATGGCAATATCCTGCATGGTCCAGTTGAAGACCTAGGGCCCATGACAATGCCACCCACGAGTTCACCTAGAGGCCTAGAGCCCACGACAATGTCTCATGCAAGTCTGTTTCATGGATCTGCTCGGGGAAGGCCCAAAGGTCAGTGGCGAAAGCCAGAAAGTCTGTGCCAGCAGAATGAAGGCTCTGTGCCAGTAGGTTGAGGGTTGTGTACTGGATCCAGGAAGCAATGCTCAAAATGAGGACCAGGGCTCCCCTGGAAAGTACCACAGCCATCCTCAGCTATGACAAGGTCCTGAGCTCCTCTGATGGTGAGAACAGCCGAGTTCATATCAGGAAACCAGTGTGACAAGCTTCTCCTGGAGATTGAATAGCACACATCTTCCTCCCGGAGCCAGGAAGTGGTAAAGACCAGAGCTCCCCAAAAGTGAACCACAGCCATTCTCAGCAACAATAAGATCCCGAGCTCCTCTGAAAATAAGAACAGCCAAGTTTGTATCAGGAAAGAAGCTCAAGAGACTCCTCCAGGAGAACCAATGGTAATTGGAGAACCAACAACACCATGGAGAACTTACAACACTACCTCTTCCTCTCCAGTTCTCCTTTCTATCTTGGTAACAATTCCCAGGTGGGCCATCTACACTCAGCATCACACTGTCTGAGTTCAGCAGGTATTCCATGTTGACCACCAGTTATCAATCCACCACAGTGGTGTTTTAAGTTGTTTAGAGAAATGATTCTGCATTCTGTGGGAAATATGTGTCATAATATAGACTCAAAATTTAGATACAAAGTATAGTCATAATATAGATACAAAATTTTTTGGAGAAACTTTCAGTGGGCATTGCAGTTTAGAACTGAGAGGTCCCTGTAAGAAGTTCATGAATATATGCAAATTAAATTCTGTAAAATTCAATGGCAGTTTTATTGTTTCAGGAGGAAAAATATAGGCATTGCGAGACCTTGACATTCTAATCAAATTTAATTGTGAGAGTTGTCATTATTATTGTTTATACAACTATCAGATTTTCTTCTTCATTATAAAATGAAAACATTACTATTGTGCAGATAAATTAAGACCACCAAAATGTGAAGAGAAGATATTCATTTAAAGAAACTTAGTCACCATCAGAAACTTGGAAAATCCTAAGAAGTGGGAAAGTTGTATAATGGAAAATCAGAAAACTCCGAAGTTTGTTTGATTGGAGATTGTTGTCAGGGAGAAGTGGGGGACTGAATAATAGAAGTAGTGCATGTTATTGGAGCATAATTAACTCCCTATAGTTAGTTCTGATTTGGCAATTATAGAAAAATCAGGAAGTGGACAGTAATTCTACACATCACTTCAGTGGTGATGAACCTATGGCATGTATGCAGCAGCCAGCTCTTTGTTATTAAAAGCTCTAAAAGTTTCTCCATCACAGTGGGCTGACTGTTGCAGAGGTTGTAGATCAGAGTTATTATGTCATGTGTTCTCTGTTAGTACACCCAGCCATTTATTCCCATTCTTTTACTATTTTCTTATTTGAAGAAGATTGATTGCTTCAAGGTAGAGTGTAGATCTGACCTTCACTACTAAGAAGTAGTTCAATTACCTGCATAGTCAACTGTATTTTTAGGATCTTCATGAACATTTTGTTGTTGGAGCATGATAACAATTATATATCTGATGAGAGAATCACTACACAAAATAATTTAATTCACTATTTAGAATGCAATGAATGGACCAACATCATGACCACTATAATAAAAATAATAATAACGAACGCTCTGTAAAACACTTCAGAATCAGTTTCCCTACTTGACCAAACCAGACCAAGAGAACATACCAAGGAGACAAATTCAGTCACCCTTCAGCATCTGCATGGAATTGATTTCAGGATACCTTCTTTACACTCTCCCCAAATCCTCAGATGTTCAAGTGTCTTATATAAAATGATGTAGCATTTGCATATAACATGAGCATCTTCTAAATCATTCCTTACATATACCTAATACAATATAAACGATATGTAAATAGTACATTGTGTTGCTGAAGGGATAACAATATTGAAAGTCTACACATGGAATGCAGATGCAGTTTTCTTCCCAAATATTTTCCATCTGTCCTTGATTAGATTTAGGAATGGAGAACCTGTGGATATTGATGACCAACTGTATCACAGACCATGAAAGTCACCTTGGAGACACATGAAGCTTTCTCCTTAGGACTGTAAGGCCAATCATACTTTAATTGATACACTATACTTTCATTACTGTAAGTTCAGCAGGAAGTAGTAGCATGGTTTGGAAAAAATCATGACTAGCTAACAAAAGATCCATAGTGATGAAATTGTCCATCACTGTTTATGACTTAAAATCAAAAGTGGTATTTATTACAGCTGGGGTAGAAAGGATATTGTTAATAATTTTGTCATAAGACATTTATTGTTCATAAATGTCTTATTTCTTTCTACTGTGTGATTATCATCATTGGGAACATTATCTAAGTGTTACCATCTATAGTAAATCAATAATTCCTTCAGCCTGTGAGGGTCTGAATGGCGAATGTGGGTCTCAGGAGGAGCTTCTAGCTAGAGTGAATTTTAGAAGGAGCATCTTTTGTACAGAAAACATGTCTCAAGCAGTTGGGTCATCAAACCAAAATAATTAAAGCAGGTCATTTATAAACAACAGAAATTCCTTGCTGTCAGTCCTGAAGGCTGAGTAGTCCAAGATTGAGGTGCTGGACCCAGGCTGCTGGTCAGGGCTCTCTCTGCTTCATCTGCCTCATACAGGTAGTGCTTGGCCCGTCAAACTACAAAATAATAACTTCTAATTTATCAGTATGATCTAGTAGAAAGTACTACCATTTGTTTCTGGATAGGAAGATATTCATGAAGTCACAAGTTGATTTGCTTAGAGGAATTTGTCCATGCATATGCAAGTCATGTCACTATCAGCCATGATTCAAAATGATCTCATTCGAAGAAACTAGAATTACCCCAAGGCTTTTATCATGACTGCCCAGTGATAGATGTCCTGTCCAGCGTCAGAAATACTCAGGGTTGCTGCAACTATTTCTAATAATCTAAGAATGGTGTCATAACGAATATTTTTAACCTCATAATATAATAAAGAGGAAATAAGGAAAAGAGGCCTTTACATGTGATACCAAGGATATTTAGACAATAGAGATTATTATTATAAGTAAAATAATAAGGTAGGATTATTGGTTTCATGTTTTGATAAGAGGATGTCCACTGTTGAAAGGTGTTAATTTTTTTCTAAAAATTTTGGGTCAGTTCTCTGCTCCAAAAAATTGACTACTTCTAGAAGACCTATGCAAATTCTCAGTTTAGTTTCCCCAATTAGTGCAGCCTCTGAGCTGTGAATTCTAAATTTCACATTTAGTTGTCAAATGTGAAGCCAAACGGTTACTCATCATTCTATTTATTATGCACAGTGCCTGATATGTTAAACCCTCTAATGAGATTGCAGAGAAGTTTTTGCTTTTCAAACAGATAAGAATTTCTTGTTGAACATAAAGAATCTGTTTAGATCATGGTATGGGAATGCAGCCTAAACTAGTTGGTGATAGACATTCATATGTAATTCATAAATTCCTTGCAATACTTGTCCATGACTCCCTCTATCAGTGCAATTCTATTATCAGAGGTGAGGTCACCACAATATATGTGGAAACATAATTGACATGTCTCCATGAATTGTCATAAGGTCATAAGGTCCAGTAGTGACAGTGTCTTTTTAATTCAAAATTTTCATTTTTGTCTCCAAAGTTTCCAGAAGCTGATAGATGATAAGAAAATGTAGGTTCTGAGTAGGAGATAATGTCTTATCAAATAATTTTATAATGGTTTGTGTAAAATGTTTGTCTTGGTCACTTGATATAAAAGTTGGAATGCCCTCCATTGGAAATACAAAATTTAGTAGATTGTTAGCAAATGTAAAGTTTATAGCTTTGCAGTAAAGAAATAATCGATTCATTCTGAAAATAGACAAGTAAAAGGTAAATGTATTCAAATCTTATAGAGGGTAGAATCTGGGTATAATCGATCTGAAGGAGGTCAAAGTACGCTTGGATCTTTGCTTCTCATTGTATCAGAGAAACAGATGTGTATTTTTGTTATTTATTTATTTATTACAAGAAATTCACCCACCCATTCATAAGTGCTGACTAGGCAATCTGAAATATAGGGTAGGCTGTTGGAAAGTGAATACTGGTGCTCTCAAACATGGCCTGAAGCCACTGACTAAGGCCAGAATTCTGGCGCCTATACTTAAATCAGCTGATTGAATCAGATTCAATAGGTTATCTGGTACAATCAAATGATTATGGCATTTAATCACATTACCTCCACAGCAATATGTACTTATGTGAGGGATTTGACTAACTGGGAAATGTAACACAGTCAAGTTCCAATATAAAAAGTTCTTCTATTGCCATGTGTCTCCTTTATGTGTTTTTCCTCTAAAATTCTATTAATAGATGACGCATGGCTGGAAAAGAGTCACTTCCAATTTCATTTTAAAGTATTTCCACCTATGTTGATTTAAGAGATAATCAATTTTGATGCAAATAGTGCTGAGTGGTTTCACCTGGTGTCAACAAACTCCATTTAATGATTAACAGATTTCATCTTAAGAATGTGCCAGATCTTTTCCATTCTTCCTTTACAAGATGTGGGACTAAAATTAACATTTGATTCCTTGATTGACTCTTTGATTCCTTGAGTGATGTATTCTTTGAGGGTTGGGATTCTGATGTTGGGTGAACTGCATGCTGGACTTTGTCTATTAGAGCATGATCTTTGACTTCCACATAATCTCTTTATGGACAGTTCCTCCCTTCTCCGAGACACAGGGGTGCATCTCTAAGACCCCCTGTGATAACAGTTTTAGTGTCGGCAAGGGAATCACTTTGTTTCCAAAGCATCCCAAATTCACACAGTACTTCAAAAGTGTGCCTGCTATCTATGAGCAGTTTTATTTTCCCTTCTTTGGAAGAATGACAAATGCAATTAAATGCAACAGATTCTTTCACCTGGGCTAATTTACTCCAGCCAAAAAGAGTGATTAAATGAGAGTTAGCGTATTCTGCAGGACAAATTTCAATTTTGAACTACAGTCCAAATTGGAGTTCTCAGTAAGATCTCTCACAGGTCTGAGTGAGGAGTGGAAACCTCCCTTACTGAGTGATATGGCTTCTATCTACATGGCCCCCTAAAACCTCACAGGGTCACAGCTGGGACCACTGGAAGGCAATTGTATATGGTGAAGGCAGAGCTTGCTAGGAGTCAGGAAGTGAGCTGAGGTTGGAAGAGGCGGGTCCCCACCGCTGTGACCCGGAAGGAAATATCTCCCTTCATGCTTCTTCCTTGATGCTCTCTGCTTCCTGGATGACATGCTGCAGGCAGCTCTCATCCGCTAGGCTCTTCCACCATGGCTTCCTGCCTTCTTGCCTTGAAACCGGCCAACCATGGACTAAAAAGTGAGCCAAAACAAACCTCTTTTCCCTTAAGCTGTAGGTTTCAGGTTTTTTGTTTCAGCAACAAGGAGTGTGACAAGACACCGAGGTAAGATATTCTTCTGTAGCTCCTGGGTCATGACTAAATGCCTTCAAACAGAGTGCAGCGCTCCTGTGTGCTGCGTCCACACTGTAGTTATGCGCACTTTCCTGCAGTGATCATAGGAAGCTTCATTGCCTTTTGTTTGTGTTCCCTGCAACACTCTGAGCCCCCTGAGGAGAGGGACAAGATTAGTCCAGTGTTCAGCGAGTGTTTATTGAATTATATTTAAATCAGCATACCATTCTGAGGATTGTTGACTGGATTAGCTGGGCCTTGAGTCCCTGGATACATGAGGAAAAATTACTTGAAATGCTAAATGATGCAGAAGCAAAGGAATAAATTAATTATCTTTGTCATAGTACTTGGAAATTCTAAATAGACAAATTGACTAATAGTAATATCTTTTTGCAGTTGCCCCACCTCCCCATTTTCAGGATTCATCCTGCAAGTATTTATGAGCACTGTGTGTTAGTCCTGCACAAAATGCTAAACTGTGCTAGCCTAGGAATAAGTACAATGATTTCTGAAAAATCTTTATGTCCTTACACAAATTTCTTACAGTAACAGGCAAACGCTATTGTTTTGTTGTAACTTAATGATAATGCCTGTATCCTATGATTCATAAATCTTGAAGCTCAGAGAATATTCCCTAAATAACTCAAAACTTAATTTTTTAAGATTCTATCAAATGTTTTTACTCTATAAATCAGTATACGTTTTTAAAATTTTTGAAAAAAAGACTCAAAACAATTTTGACTACTATTCAAATGTAATTTAAATGTAACCCTTTTCTTATTGCAAACTAATTCTAATGTTTGCAGTCATGTGTGTTTACATATGTATACAAGCATATGTGTGAATATAAATTTATTTGTGAAAAAGATTTTAATACTTAAAAATATTCTAAAGAATGTGAACAAAATTTTTATTTCTAATGATTTTGGGATCATTATCTGCCAGATATTCATTCTGTCACATCCTGGAACCCACATACACCTGTGTTTTGTCTATAATCCCTTTATTCTCAGGCATATCTCATTTAAATTGAAAAATACAGCCCCCAGATTCTAGGCTTAAATCATCCTCACATGGAAGCAAACAACAAAAAGAAAACAGCGCTTTCGTGCTAGTCCCAAGGAGATTTTGTATTAGTCTGGCCTGGGATAAAGGATAGTTATAGGGGAATATGAGTATTCTTGGAAATATATTTATGGAGCTAAGGGATGGGGCTTAATCTCCAACTATGCATAGTGGTGGTGAAATAATTATATAGAGAAGATTCTTGATAGGTAAACAAAGAAAAAGTGTATGCTAAAAAATCTTGTGCATTTATCGTTGTACAATGAAAAGAAGTTTGTAATTGTTTTTCAAATATCCTTAACTTTTGATACTAACTCATTATGAATTTTAAAACCAATATCCTTTATCATGGTATTTCCAGGTTTTAAATTCTAGGTTATAAATACCATATGTTATGCATGCACTGTTTTGTTTTTGAAATTATAATTAATGATGCATTCAAAATATCTGAACTTCCAACCCAAGGAGACCTTAATTGAAAGTTATATATCTTTTCTTAACACTATGACCTAATTTTATCATCTGTAAACTTGAATTTAATGAGACCTCCTTTACTGAGTTTTTGTGACATGTGAAAGGATAACTAACTACTGAGTTGTGTTCACTGTGATTAAAATATAATTGCCTGTATGTATGTTTTCATTTCTAGATTCTAAGTACTTGAAATCCTGGTACATTTTTTTCCCAAGTGTGTGATATAGTTTCTGTCATGTTTTTCACAGGGAGTAAATGACAGGTATGCCTAAATGTCTTTACTGAAGGTCTCTAACTTTTGCAGTTATATGTTCTACAGAGAACTGCCTATCTCTAATCATAGGTGTTAGCCTTCTGCTAGAAGAACAGTACCAGCTGCATGACAGGCAGTTAATAGATGTTTCTGGAATAAATGTATAAAGGTGGGATACTAGCATCTCACTTTTTAAAATGAGCTCACTCCAACCTAGTTATGTTAAATAACTGGCCAAAGATTACTTACAAAACCACTCATTTTGTCGGAATTTAGACAAGACTCATTGATTTCTGCAGTCACGAACTCTAAATACATTCTCGTACACTGACATTATATAAAGATTCTATGATTTTCTAGTCAAGGGCCAGATTCACTTAGGTCAGGTTAATTAGGTCCCTTCCCAGTCAGTGCTCATGTTCACGCTCTCTTCCATGCTGGCCTGCGTCCAGCTTGAGAGTGCAGAAATGTGGAAAAGTCATGCTCTTTCCTTTTATAATTCTTCCCCTTTTGTATGGTCCTGGTTTTTCCATTGCTAGGGAGAAAAGGGGTGATTAGAGAAAAGGAGCAGAAGTCAGTATTGTGATTAGTGCTATTAGTTCTTCTCTGAACCCCAGTGTTGCCTCTCATAGCTCACACATGTCTCATAGGAGAGATTCTGTCTGGTTGACATTTTCTTCTGTTGCTGCTTCTGGTCCTTCAGCTAGTGGCCACCTGTCGGACAGGTCCTCCCCCAGTCAATAGCTGCCTTGCATGCTAGAAAGTGGCTGAATCCTGGTTACTATCAACAGTGTCGTCTTTATCAGGAGACAGGTCACTCAGCTTTCCCCAGTCAAATTTTTGTTATGCTTTGCTCCTAAGCCACACTCACAGCTGCCATTTCAACCCAATTCGTTTTCTCTGTGCAGCTTGGCAGAGTGCAGAGATTAGGAAACCTGCTGCATGAACAGCTCCAATGGGTAAATGAGGTACTGTTAGGTATTTTGTTCAGCAGCTTGATTCCTCAGACAGGATTATTTTGGTGTGCTTCTTCACTTAGCTTGGCCTCTCTCAGGAAGAACATTACACTCCTGAGAATGTCTCCAATTTCCTTTCCCCTCTTCCCTCTGCTCAACAAGACTCGAGGAGTGAGGTCTGCTGATGGTAGCAGGGTTGTGGAGATCGGTCTGGGAGTTCCTGAGACTCTTTACAACGTGCATGAAGCTGAGGTCTCTACCTTTGAGGTTTTATTCTGTTTCAATCCACAGGAAATTTTCCTTTGACACTGAGTTACAGAATACAGTCAACTTCTTTGAACAGTAGTCTATGTAAGTCTGTTCTTACTGAAATAATTGGCTATTTTAATGAAAATTAATATTTTTCTTCCAAATCAACGAAGCTAGTCAGGAAATAAACTCAATCTCTGAGTGTTTTCTCTAAATTTTGAAGTCTCTTACTCCTTATGATAGTTTCACAGACTACCACATGAATCTGGAGTCTGCCAGTCACTAGCCACTTGTAATTTTGCAAATTAAATTGTTCTCTCTGGTCATGGGTTCCTTGCATTGCCATTGATTGCATGTGTCCTACCTTGCTATAATGTTGAATGAATAAATATCAGGAAGAACTCATTTCACATCTGTTCTAGAATGTGAATGAGGATCTAAGTTGTCTAACTTACCTAAGAAATGGAATTACTGCACTTTATATTTTTATCACCATTAAAGTGGGCACAATGAGAAAAGTGAAGTTTTAATAAATTTAAATATATTTTTGAAAGTTTCCTCCATTGCAGTTGTACACACTGTACTCCAATATGTGGATACAAATTAACATTTATAGCAAAAGTGTTGGCAAAACACTTGTAAGAGAATAAAGTTCACATGGTTATTTTATATCAGTTAATGGAACATGCATATTTTAAGAAATCATATTATATAGAGAATACTTGCATAATTACAAAATAGACAAGTGTGTTCAGCTCATTGGTCATGAAAAGGGCAATCTCATTTTAAGATGCTCATTGTTCTCACATCCTTTCCTTCTGCCATTTAATTTCACAGAGGAAATATTAAACAGGAGTTTTTTTTTTCTTTTTTGCTTTTTAATGCAAAGAGTGTTTAAGTTAATATGTTATATAGAAATTGCTATGGTATGTTAGAAAACTAAAATTCAATTGAAAAAGCAGAAATATTCCAAGTACAGGATCATAAAATGAGTGTTTTCAAAGCTGGAGGGTAGATTATTTGATCCAGTAGCTTTTTGAAATCTGCAAGAAAGAAGGTCTTCGATACTTTGCCCTCTAATGTGAATGTCACATAATAAATAGTGGATATTTAAGTTTGCATAGATCCAAGTGTAAAAGAACAAGACTAAGACAGGTTACATGATCTTTGTTTTAGTTAGTACACAAGTGTTTTAGTTCTTCTTGCATTCTTTGAAATTGTGAGTCTGACAAAGGGAAAAAAAACCCTAATGGAGGGAATATAGAAGTCAATTATTGGTAGATTTTTAAATATTCTATTGTCATGAGTCGCCTTTTATTTAATCATTTCAATAAAGTCTGTCCCTTAGAAAGACATTCAGTTAACTTATCAAGACCTAGCCATGAGTAATAAATTGTATTTTAACTTCAATTTTTTTTTTTTTTTAGTTTAAAAGGTTTTCAAAAAGAGTCTTTGAGATTATGAAGCATAACTGTGGAAACACCAGCAGTAACTTTAAGAATACAACTGTCAGAATGTAAATACTGTTCTCCAGAGAACAGAATTAGATACTTAGAGAGCATTTGAAATTTCAAAGTGCTAAGTATTTATCAGACTCACTACAGTGGAATTTACTTACTTAAGGACATTTATCCAGTAATTTTTCCAGTTTTGGAGTTGCAAAATAAATGTTTTATTTAAGAATGAAATATTTTCTATTAAATATATACAAAAGATTGCCATATTAACATGTATATACCTACTTTATATATATAAATATATAATTGTATAATTACAAAAGAG
Source organism: Dasyprocta punctata (assembly GCA_004363535.1). Taxonomy (NCBI): domain Eukaryota; kingdom Metazoa; phylum Chordata; class Mammalia; order Rodentia; family Dasyproctidae; genus Dasyprocta; species Dasyprocta punctata. Next base: position 27,008 of record RJWM01009049.1, read on the forward strand.
TGGACAAGTGCATTCAGTTCATTGGCCATGAAAGGGCAGTCTTATCTCATTATGAAAGTTTGTTGCTTTCTCATTCTCTTCACCTTCCATTTCATTTCCCAGGGGAAACATTAAGTAGCAGTTTTTTTTCTTTTTTACTGTAAAGGATGTTTAAATTAATATCTTATATAGAAATTATTTTGGTACATATGTAGTATTTTTTATATATATATATATATATTTTTTTTATATTTATATATTTATATATATACCGGGTTCCTTCAGTTGCTATCTGATTGGTATGTAACTGGAACTAATTGGTAGCTTGGTCAAGTCAAAACAGGAAATGGGCCAGTGATTTGTGCGAGGAAGGGATGATTATGCAAATCAGGCATCTGTGCCAGTTTGTAATCAATCTCATCTTCCTGCGGCAAGTCTCTGAAATTCACTTGGAGACCCAGGATAAGACATAACAAGCAGAGACTCGCTTGTCCTTGTACTTTTTGTTTGTATTTTCCTTGTCTACTGGACAAACCTGGTTTTTAAAAATCAAGTTATATGAGCGGGCGTGGTGCCGCACGCCTTTAATCCCAGCACTCGGGAGGCTGAGGTAGGCGGAGCGTTGTGGGTTCGAGGCCGGCTTGGGCTACAACGCGAGCGCAAAACTGGCCTGAGCTACATAGTGCGACCCTGCCTCAAAAAATCAGTGCTGGGAGTTTGGCTCAGTGGCTTTAAGCACCTGCCCTGGAAGGGGCGAGGTTGTGAGTTCAATCCCCAGTGCTGCAAAAAAAATATAAAAATAAAAATAAATAAAAATCAAGTTATTGCAGTTGGTTCTATTAAAACAGCTTGACCAAGGAATTTAATTATACTTCCATCATTTATATGATCAACTTATGGTCTTGTAATATTTTTTGGATAACATAAATGTGTCACTAATACACAAGGTATTGCATGCCACTTCTCTTTCTTTAAAAATTATTACCACAAAATGTTCTTGAAAGTTTGAAATTCCAGCATGTGAACCTTAAGACCAGAGGAGAGTAAAATGGTTTCTTAATAATTGATTTCATCCGGGCAGAAGGAATCAGTATAGAAGTGGTGGTAAATGTGGTGGTACAACACAGGGAATGTGAGAGAGTAACATCTTTCCCCCAAATGCTTGCTGTCTTCTTTCATCTCGAAGTAGTTGTCTCCGCTCACAGAGACCCAGGTGGAGCTGTGCAGTGCTGATGTCCAGGACTGGATGGTGTCCACTAAACATGTCCACTACATTGCTAGATATGTAGTCAGTGATGCCAGAATTCCTTTACCTTTTACTACTTTTGACTTTGAAAACTTACCCAAGGCAAACTTCATGGAAGGTGTGGCATCCCCTGGCCTGTGATGTACAAATGTAGAAAATAACATGCTAACTCCAGGTTGCCTGTATTATAGGATGACTCAAACAAAAATATTATATCTGTAGGAGAGATATGAAAACTCTCCAGATATAGTCTTTCATTTTCCAATTGTCATTATAGAAGCAAAGCGTTTTGTCTTTATTTAAGAATGCTTACTTACCCTGATGGTAGCCTCCACCTTGCCATTTAATTCTGAATAAAAACTCTATCTACATATATTTCTGTATATCTCAGCTATTATGGCAACTGTAATAATGTTAGAATTTGGCTGTTGTATATCCAGTTGACTGTTTTCCTTATAAATATACTGCTATTTGCAGGCATGTCATATATAGGAATATATGTGAATACACATTTCAGATAAAAGCAAATAAGACATAAGCTATTTCATTTAGAGACCTGTAAAATCTTGCCCAAGTGACTCACTTAACCATTAGAAGACAGAATAGTCTATGGCCTTACAATGAACAGGCCATACCCCATAAAACAATCTTATTCCTAGCTAGGGTGATGTAATGGACCTAGGACTATCTACTGGTGTAACTACCTTTTTCATCAGATTAAACTGAGCCTATTTAAAAGCTTTGCAAACCTAGTAAGACATAGGTTCATTTTTAATTCTTAGTTTGACATATGAGCAAAACCATGATCCATGGAAAATCTAGAAAAGCTGTAAAAAGGTATAGATTCCTACAAACATTCTAAATTCACAGTGAGGAATTGCTAAATGTGAACTTTAGGCAATTTTACGTTCTTAAATACATCATTATTTTCTACCATGTCAGTTTTTTTTTTCAAAACTAAAGTTGTTACTTATGTAGAGAACCAAAGAGATCTTAACATCTTTTCTGGTTTCATAAGCTCTGAGATAGTAATTCTGAGACACAATCAATGTAGATTAAATGACTCTTGGATGTGACAAAACCTTGAGGTACAACTGTGTGGTACAAAGATATCTTCTATGGGTCATGAGTGGATTTCTGTCACTCTCTTTGAATCTTAACTCCTAGAAAGTAAATTATTTTACAGAGGGATTATTTTTAATATGCAAATAGTGTGAAACACAATGTACAACTCTTTAAACAAATCCTTCAAAAACTGTGTTTTAATCATGAAATGGGGAAATAAATTTCTGGCTACTTCGAAGGGTACAGTTGTGATAGTACACCTGCTGCATAAAGCGACAGCAAAATCATTTCCAAATATGAACGCAATCCCATTTAATCACAACACACTGACTTTATGTGTCTAAGTAAGTATGGGTTTACTATTACTAAATATGTCTCATTAGTTTCCATACTTCTAACTTTTTGTTCTGTCCCATAACATTTTTTATATTAGAAAAACACCTTGCTACAGGTAGCATAGTAATTATTGAAAATAGAATCCCCAAGTATTTGGCATTGGCCTTTCGCTCTTTTGGAACTTAACTTCCGATGTGCTTACCACTGTGGAAGGATTAGTTATATGACTTGTCCAGTAGCTAACAGTCAGAACTACAACTCACATATCCTGGGCCTCCATGTCACTGAAGATTCTGGGCAGCATGGTGATAATTATCTCTGTGGAAAATCTCTCCAGTGACATTGCAGGCAATGAGGGAGAAGTGTGCATACCAGCCCATGAGTCACTGCAGGATTTCTGTAGAGGTTTCAGTATTGTTTCAACAGAAATGGCTCTCTGAAGGCTTTTAATCACATATTGCTATATGCAGAGTTCCCTGCACATGGAAATGTATGATGTTCCTAGACAAAGCTTAGAATCTTTGAGAAGTTCAGAAGCAATTATTAAACATGTGGCTCTGAAATTGGATTTTATGGATTTGAATTTCAGCTCTACTGTAAAACTATTTAAGCTCAACACATTTCTTAACTTATTTAAGCCCTGAATTCCTTATCAGTAAAAAAGGAGATAATTATAACTTCTAGCTCAAAGATGTTTTAAAGATTAATTCAGATACTCTATGTGAGGGTGGGGAATAGTGTCTACAGAGCAGATAATCAGTATACCATTGATGTATTATTATTTCACTGATTAAAATGTTTCCCCAATTCAACCTATATCCGATATTTTATAGTTAAGAATTTGTTCCTTGTATTGGTTAGTGTTTTATATATATATATATATATATGATTGCCAGTGGATTTATTTGTTGCCATTATAAAACAAGAGGCAGGAAAGTCCACAATGGGAATCCGCATGCTGGAAAGACAGGCTCTAGTAGCTGCTCAGCCCTAGGAGGCAGACATTGCAGAACAAGAGGAATCAAGGATGCATTACCTGTTCGAACCCAAAGGTCTGGAAGTTCCATGCAGTCACTGTTTTGAATTTATGTTGAAAGGTTGAAAACCTTGGAATCTGATATCCACAGGCAGTGGCAGTAGCCTCATATCCCCCTGCTGAAGCAGTAGTTTTCCGGTGCAGGCAGAACTCCTTTCTTCCCCTTTCATTCCATCTGGGCTGCAGGCTTTATTGGATGGGGCCACACAGTCAGGGTGGGACTCTCCCTCCACTTGTTAACCTGCACATCCTGCAGACACGACCCGAACCGGGTTTCCGAATGTGCTGTCTGTTATAATCTGGTCAACTTTACAATCACGATTAACACTCATATTTCTCTAGATGTTTTTTCATGTTTATTGATGGTTATAGTGTATTACATTATTATTAAAACTAAAATTAATCTTATATGCAATTTCCCTCATGAAGAGTGTTTTATTTTCTTCTTAATCTAGACTTTAAATATATAGTTCATATTTTTAAAACTTCTGAACTTTTTAATAAAATTCCCATCTTTAAAATGTAAAGTAACTGACACATTTTCATTGTGTTAATACATTCCTTGTGTTGTTGAAAAATAAAATAGAAGTCTAATCATTATTTTGATTTTTAATTCACTTATATGCATAAGGAAATATATTTTTAATTGTAATATTTTGACTTTGGAAAGATTGTAAACATGCTACTAACTTACCATTACCTCTAAAAACTCACTTTATGTTATTTAACTCAAAAGGTATACTCTTTTTAATGAAACAATTTTGGGCTCACATTGTACCTGGGACCACATGGCTAGAAAAGTCATCTGACAAATTGTCAGTTCCTTTTGGAACTTTCCCTGTTATTCTTTCTAGCCAGAGAGTACCAGGAATGTACCTGAAAGTGAATGCACTGAATATGCTGTTTCTTTCACTGAGAAAGAACACACAATGTGAGGAACCATGAATCCTCTCAGGAAGAGGTTGTTAGATTTGTATGCCCATTAGATAACCTGAGGGAGTATTAGGGATGTGGATCTTTGCTCTGGACTGAATACTTACACAAGCATTTGTATGATTGGGTATTTTATTAACTTTATCAAGAAGGAAGGCATCTGGAATGAAACCAAACTGTGATGTATAAAGAAGTATAATCCTTCATATTAGCCAGGTTAGGGAGATTTCAGTCTAATTATTATTACTAGTGGTAATATTACAAATTATTATTTGCAATACTGGGCATTGAAGCCAGGGACTTTGTGTTGTGCTACAGTTCCAGCCTTTTAAAAACAATTTTATGATCACATTAAGTCACTCAGTTGCCCAGGTTGGGGTGAAATTTGTGATTCTTCTACCTCAGTGCTAGGCTTATAGAAGTGTGCTACCATATTCTGCTATAGTAAGTTTGTTACTTGGAAAAAGTATATTTTTGCTTCTATTCAGAAATGAATATGGAGTCATGCTGTATTGTCTTGATCCACCGTATACGTGGGGTGACCTGGTCTGAGGCCGATGTTCTATGAAGTTGTTTAGTTCGACAGTAAAATGCTACAGTCCAAGTATGAGGGGAAGGAAATTGTTGGACACTGCATTTCTTTTCCTCATCATGTTCATAATATATGTAGTCAGTGATATTAGAAAATAAAACCAGTATTTACTTAATGGCAACTAAGTACCAAGGGTGTGCTGGATGCATTAAATATGTTTCTACATTTATGTCACAAAACATCTTGGTTTTGCAAGAGAAGAATATGTTTATTCATAGCTGAGGAAACAGTGAGATGAGATGACTCACCTAAAGTAATACCCTTTGCAAAGATGCGATCTCAACATTACCTCTGACCAAAATGTGCTCTGTTTTGGCCAAGGCACTCCTCTGTATGTGTTTGTGTTAACATGCTGAAGAGAAAGGGTGGACCCACACCTTTCACGCAAAACAACCTGGGAGATTCGCTTCAAAACTGTACCATCAACAATGGAAATGAAGCCTCCTGTCTCAAACTCTCCTAGCCCTGTTTTACAATCTATTCCCTCTAGGTTTGTTCTAATAATCTTACTATTCCTACTACCTCCAGGTCATAGAAAATAGGTACCAAAACACAAAATGAGAGCTGACAGAGGGAGTGTTTCTGCACATTAGCCACCCTATGAACTACTAGTAGTGAAAATACTGAACAGAAAGTCCAAATTAATAGACACATGAACTCAAACGCCAAATCTTTTGGGAGCCATTGGCTTTAAAGAATGATCAGTTTTTGAGGACATCAACATATGAACATAATAAAACTAATATTACTACACCTATCATGATTATTCTAATATTTTACAAAATGTGAAGTAATTTTCATCTTGAGTTTATGGAGGCAATACATTTAAGAAAGTATATTAAAAAGTACAAACTAGAGCAAGTTGGTTTTTAAATGATAAAATTCTATAATCGAGAAAATGTATTACTAGTAACTTCTACCTCTTAGTCAGATATCACTGACATTATTGTCATATTATTACAAGGAGGAGCCAAATAATCTTATCACTATTTCATTACATGACTCGAATTTTATCTTTATTTAGGGAATTTGCTTAAATGACATAGGTAGTCAGGAAGGAGAATTAAAAAAATAATAATGTAAATGCAAAAGTTTTAAACATTAGTTTAAAATTTTTAAAAGGTATAATGCAATAGTTTATTTGGATGTCAGGTTGAAATTGGTAGAAACTGAAGAAATGTTTTTTATATATGAGGCATTATCTAATGAAGATGATTCTACTAACGCTAGTCACAGAAGATTTCTATTAGGAAAGAAAGTTAAATGAGCCAGTGAATGGTCTGGATTAAAGGTGGTGAACCACCAGCCCATAAAAATTGCAGCTGTAGACCTGTTTTGTTTAGTCTGCCGACTCTGGATCCACTTAAGGAATTTTTTGGAAAATATATAGCCTGGTCTCTACAAAGATAAACAATGAACCTGCATGAGTGCGATGGATACGTCTGTGTGTCTCACCTTTCTGCATGAAATAGTCAGCTGAAGCTAAGGAGCAGCTGCCTTTCATGGCATTGTGGTCAGGAGAGTTCACACACCTGGTGCACTTCACCACCCCCTCTGCACTGAGTTCCTGCAGATGTTCACATTTATGATCCAATGCAGGATGTTTGCTTAGATTTCCTTCTGTTTCTGGGACTCTGTGAACTCACTGGTAGATTTGTCCTCTCATTGATTTTTTTAATGCAAACTTTTATCATTTGTGTGTGTGTACATGTGTGTGTGTGGTGTGTGAACATGCACATGGTCAGCAAGAGAAAAGAAACAATTTTTCAGAAGCTAAATATGGCTTGTCAGATACACAAATATATTTAACAGGATGTTTGAATTTTAAACTTTGTATATTAGTAGTGTCTGCTCTCAACAGAAGCATAGCACAAAGGTAGGACTTTAGTTTAACTTCTCATGTTACCAAGATATCAATTAATTTAAAAATTTAATCTTAGAATTAGATTTAAATTGTTATAGCTTCACTTAAAAATCAAGAGACAAAGTTATACAAATATACAAAACATTAATATTCATTGATTTTTCTCCGTGTACTTTTCTGGCTTATATTTTATCTAAGCAAGGTTACTGGCCTCCTTGCATTGCCTGAGAGGCAACGCAAATCACATTTGGAGAGATCACCTCATTAATAGAATTATTGATGTATTTATTAAACACAGGAAACAAATTGCATTTATATTTAATGTCATTAATTCTCTGATCTATATTTTTGGTTGATATTTTTGCAACTGTAAATACTAATTTTGCAGGTACAAGAGCTGCATCACAATTCTATTAGTTGTGAATTTTTACAAATAATGAGATATGATTGTCCATTAAGATACAGTTCAACTGTGAACACAAATTATACTATTGTGAATAGTAGGCTACAATAATAATTTTCCCACAGTAATTTCCTTAAAATGAAAGATGAATTAAAATTCGGTGTTGGGCGAAAACCCAACTTTGTGTACAGGGGACCCTTATGAACTCAATTTGTTCACGAGGGCTGGTTGTTAATGCCAATTGATTGTAAGTCAAGACTATTTTTCCCATGAGAAATAATGGAAGTACCCATAATACATTCTGAACTTCCCAAAGCTCCCCTTAACTAACGTTTCATAACAAAAGGTTTGTATAATGTGCATAATTTACCACAAATGCCAATAATTTTCTTAGCATATTCACCAAAAAGTTATAAAATGTGCCTAGTTTACCAGAAACAATTTCATACTGTACTCCCTTTTTAAATTGACATCTTTGGCTCACAGGAAGGAAGGATGAAAAGGAAGGTGCTTATTGTTTGGAAGGAGTGTTCTCATCCATAAGAACATGAGGAATCTGGTTCTCTGGTGTCCTTTCTCTCCTTGGGAGACTCTGTAGCCCACTAGGACCTGCTTCTGGCTCACTAGGTCTCAGACTTTTCCAAAATAAAAACTGGTCTGAGGTTGTCTGCTTCTGTCTTTTCTTTAACACTGTTCTGTAGTATGATGTGACATGGTCATTAAGCAAGTGAATGCAATGATTGTCTTTTTCTGTCGAGGTGAGTTTTCCCTACAAATGTTTGCAACTCCGTCCTTTTTTTCAGGATTTCCTTTATTTCAAAAGAAGAACTTTCTGATGCTCCCTCTCCTCTTCAGGAAATTCCTCAGCTGTCATTCTCTGCTGCTTAGCCAGAAGTTGCTGCAGTTCCTCTGTAGGCGATTCCTTTGGGTGTTCCTCCATTTGATGAAGTCTCAGACTCCTCTACCAGCCTTCACGGCCTGTCCTCTGTGTGAAATAGGCCCTACTTTCTTCAGACGGATCTCAGTGTCCTTAAGGAGACATTGGCCCAGGCAAGGATGTTATAAAGTTCCTTCTAGAACTCTTACAGGGTCAAATCTGTATCTGAGACCATTTGGAAGCACTTAAGGAATAGTTCCTTGGTGTATAGCTTATTTAAATTAGCTATAGCCTGCTGGTCCATAGGCTACAGTAGAGGAGTTGCATTAGGTGGCAGGGACTCAACTGAGAGCGTGGAAATTCTTCAGCCATTCTTCCAGATCTCGTATGTGAGCAGGAGCATTGTCCATGATGAGGAGGGCCCTGAGTGGTAAACCTTTGTCCTCTAGATATTTATTTATGGTAGGACAGAAAGCCTTCCTAATCCACTCAAGAAAAATTACTCTTGTTAAATTTCTGATTTTCATAATCCATTTAGTCTTTGGTACATTTTTATAGCAGCCCAAACTCACTAAGTCATACAATTCACATCATTTATACAGCTCTTCCTCAAAATATTTCATGTTATGAAAGCTGACATGTTCCAGTATAAAATTTTAATAAATGTAACTCCATCTTAAAATAACACTGTAACAGTTCACATAAAGTGTAGGGTTTTTCCTAGGTAATAGACTACTTTCAAATTGCTCCTTTTTGTACCTCATGATAGAGTTTTCATTCATGTTCCTGAATATGCTATTATGTCCCAGACATTTTCTTCATTATAATTGTAAACATTTATCTTCTTCATTAATTGAAAGGAGAAATATATACATTTTATTTAACCTTTATTTGCTTTTCAACATTCATCTTCTTCTTATTGTATATATTGCAGTTCATGACACACATGCACGCAATTCCTTTTGGCATTGTTTGTCTTAGAGTGTTTTTGTTTTGCTTCTGGTTTTAAAGGCACATTTTCCTAGATATAGAAACTAGACCAGCGATGGTTGCTTTTCTTGTTTTTAATAGTTTGCGTATTTCCCTATATTTTTTTTTCCTGAGAGGTTCACTGTAATTCTTACAGCCCAATGTGTGGGATGTATACTCTGAGGACCAGTGTTAGACCATTACCATATTTCAGTATGGCAAATTTTTCAACATGTCTTAAAAGGGCCTATTGAAAAAATATTTACTACAAACTAAGAGTAAGTCATTTTCTAAAAAAAATCCCACTTTTTTGATCCTAAGCAAAAGTAGTAAAAAGACACTAAATTCATTACCTTTGTTTGACCCAATCTCTCCCTTCTTCATTACCAGGAGTATAGAGTGATATTCTCTGTTCGTTACAATTTTTTTTTAATTTATTTATTGAAGATTGAATCTATGTCAGGCGAGTGGTCTACCACTGAGCTGTATCCTTAGCTCTTTTTCTTTTTCTTTTAAAACAGTCTCACGAACTTTTTCTGGGCTAACTTCAAACTTGTGATCCTCCAGCCTCAGCCTTCCAAATAGCTGAGATTACAGAAATGCACCACTGTTCCTGGCTTATCACACCTATGTTTTTTTCCAATATAATTTCTTTGTAATTTTCAATTATCTATTAAATATTGCAAGCTGAATGCAGTCTCTGGTCACAAACTTAATTAATTCCACCGTTGTGGAAAAGGTGGCATGTTTGTGTTCCCGTGGGAAAGATGTCTGTAGTCTTGTTTGTCACCCGAGGCAGAGTTCACAAATCAAAACAGAAGTTTGCTAAATGCTCCTGTTTGCTAAACAAATTGTTGTCAAAGGTGTTTGTGAAACCAGGCAACAATGTATGTCGCAACTTCCTTGAAATCTGTGTAACCCAAGCAAAAATTCATTTCATCTAATAGAAATGTTTCTTATTTCTGTTCATGAAACTAAAATGACTGCAGTTCTACAACCTCAAAAGCATGAGGTTATTTTTTGCATCTTGACCAAATGTGAATATAATCGAGCTGATTCACTACTGAAATCTCTTTTCCCTTCACTTTCCTATTCTAAGTCATGACCTTCTTACCTTCACGTATAATCGTTAAATAGCTGCTAATTAGCCTCTCATGTTTACTTTCTTCTTCAGTCAGTGTTTCACAATTGCACTGGATTAATCTTTCTAAGTTACACATGTAGTCAAAGCAAGCTGTCACTCAAAATTCTCTACACATTAGATACTGCCAATCCATACTCAGTATGCTTCACAATTTGATTCCACGTTTATTTCTTTCTCTTACAAAACTTTAACAACTATATACTAGAAATATACCTGCCAAGATTACTTGAGACTGAGGTTAGGGAGATGAACAAAAATTATGTAAACTGGTGAGATATATACAGACCCTTAAAAGTATGAAAATATCAAGGTTGATGATACAATAATAGCCTTATAGGTACCATTAAGGTGCATCTATGAAGCATCTCTTTGATTCCACATAGATTGTCTTCTGCTACTTCTTTTATACAAATCACATCTAGAAGGAACCTTGGAAATCACCTTGCCCAGTTTACTCGTTCCAGCCCATTGCTCAAGTTGAATCTCAATAGCTTCTTTCTCTAATATAGGTAATTTATGCCCACACAGATATACAAATTAAAACTGTAGTGTAGAATCCTGTTATTCTTGTAATGACAAAGAGTGTTTTTACCCCAATGTCATGTGATTTGAGACAAAAGGAAGGAAATGCAAGTTCCTCAGTTGGTATTTTTCAATATCAAATAGAGTTTCTCAGAAGGTAGTTGCTACCCACAGAGATTCGGGACATTTGGGAGCCACAGTATAGAAACGATTGCCCTCCAGATCTATCTGTGTCTATCACATACTTGTATTTGCCTAAGTATGTTTTCACTTTCATTGTTATTTAATTTTGTGTGTCTGTGTCTCACCTCCTCATCTAGAAAAACTAAGTTATTTCAGTGTAATAATCACATGGAATCCTTGTTTTCCCAGGGGCATATAACACAGCAGTTCAACCCTAGTAGGCAGTGGAAAATTATTCATGACTGGTTTACTGTGGGCTTTCATAATTCAATTTGTGGTCAAGTATGGTTTTAGTTTAGGAAAAATATCATACACATTTGCAGATATTCCTGGCTCGTGGGATAGGTGATGGCTTATCATTTTCTTTATAAATTGTCTTCTCTACAGAGTCTGTTTTTTGGAAAAGGAATGAGATGGAAACTATTGATGAACCAATCTTAGCACTATCACTAAGACTCTGAAGTCTAAGTGAGACAAAACATAAAGCACTACTAAAGTCAATTCATATAGAAGGCCAAGTTGTGTTTGACAAAACTGCAAGAAATGTATGTTCTGAAAAGTCTAGAAACATTCATGATCCATTCCATTCAGAGTACTTAATAACAATTGTAGCATCAATAACAAAAAAGGAGCATGCTTTCATCTGTTCTTAGAGTACTTACTGTTTCATCATCTATCAAAACCCTTATATCCCATAATTTGTACCAATTCATGTCATCTAGCACTGTCTACTTTCTTTTCTAATGTCTACTCTTTGGCTCATGCTGTTTCATTGTCACAGAAGTTCCTTCTTCTGAAATTATAGAATTTTTCAAGGTCTAACATTTAAACCCATGACAGCCATGAGACTCCTTTTCTCCCCATATGGGGAAGTTCTCTGTCCTGCTCTTGAATCCTTCAAAGAATTCAAGTATCTGTCTCCTAAGATAGTGACCATTTTGTCTCACATTACAAATACTTTTTTATTCTGCTAATAAGAGTTTAGGAATATATTTTCTATATTTTGATGAATTAAGTAAGAGTTTAAGACAAAGAGATGATGACAGATTCATGTTTCCTTTCTCCATTTCAGTATTATGATGTCATGACAAAATATTTTCTGAAATTCTTATGTGGTATTAAAAGTACCATTTCTTGGAATGAGACCTAAAGAAACTAATTTTTTAGTACATAAGGAAATCTTAGGCGTATTTAGGGATAGATGCTACTGCCTTTGATTTCAAGAGGTCCTTATAATTTGACTCATAAATGTAAAATTATGAAGTATTTTTATTTCTAAAATGGGGCTCCCAGTGACAGACCTGTACAGTAGATCTTTGGTTAGACAATAATTTACATGTTTGCTATCATTTTTAAATTGTAAACTGATCATTTATAACTGTTTATATTTATGGGATACAAAGTAATATTATGGTTGATGAATATAATGTAGAATAATTAAATCAAGATGAATAGTCTCATAACCTCAAATATCTATCGTTTTTGTGTAATTTTGCCATACTTGTGCTGTACGATATATCTCAAGAAACAAAAATTTATACCTCCTATTTTAATAGAAATTTTATACTCATCCCCTAACCCCCTGACTCTAAAACACTATTCTGCAATTGTTTCTATGACTTCCATTGTCTTAGATTGTACTTAAAAGAACGTGTGTTTCTTTCTGTTTGGATTTTTTCACTTAGTTTATATTCAGTCCCATTGTTCTGTTGCAAGTGATAGAATTTTCTTCTGTTAAAGGCTGAATAATATTCAGTTGTGCATGTTTGTGTGTGACATTACCACACCTTCTTTATCCATTCATCTCATGATGACAACTGACGTTGATTCTCTGACTGCTGTGAATAGTATTGCAATGAACCTGGGAGTGCAGACACCTATTTGGCAAATTGGTTTCTCAACTTTTGGATACATACTCAGCAGTGAGATTACTGGGTCATATGATAATTCTATTTTAGTTTTTTTGGAAATCTCCTAGCATTTTCCACAGTGAGTGTAGTAATTTGTATTCCCACCAGTGCATATAAGGGTTCCCTCTTCTCCTTATTATTGCCAATACTTGTCATTTTTCACAGTCATTATAATTACTGTGATATGATGTCTCCTTGTGGATTTAATTTGCGATTTCTTAATGATTAGTGATATTTAACATTTTTGACCATTTTTATGTCTTTTTTTGAGTTTTTTCTTGCTACTAAATTGTTAGTGTTCCTTGTGTATTTTGTGTATTAACCCCATTAACAGATGTATGTCCTATCTTTCCTAATAATTAGGTTGCCTCTTTATTCTGTTGGTTGTTTCTTTTATTACACAGAATCTGTTTAGTTTGATGTAATCTCATCTGTCTGTTTGCTATTATTTACTATGCTTTGGGGGCCAAAAAATGATGGTCAAATCAGTGTAATATAGTTTTAATTCTGTGTTTTCTTCTAGTAACTCTGCAATTTCTGGTCTTATTTTTTAAACTCCATTTGTTTTGTTTACTAACTCCATTTTACCTAGCCTTTTGAAACATTTTCTTTTGAGAAAACTTAAGGAAAAATGGAATAACATAATTTTTCTTCTGTACAAAACTGTATGCTTTTAAATGAAATGATGGCAGTCTTTGTATACCCTAGACATATGGTACTACTGACTTTCCTATGTTTGCTGATATTAAAAACATGATTAACATTTAACAGAAATGAGTGTATGTTATTATGTTAGAAGTTGTAGTATCATAATGAGGTTGCATTCACTTTCACTGGTTTATTTAGTTCCATTTAACCTCTATGAAATATTACTCAGGAACATGAAAATAAACATTATATGTAGCACATTTATTCCATAGATAAGATAAATTCATATGAAATTTATAAAAATAGATTAAAATATATTCATTTCATAGAAATTATATTGGTTAATTATAAAAATTGTACTTCACTCTTTAAACAGTAAAATCAATAGTCAAACAGAGTATAAGTTAAGAATATACAAGAAAAATTTACATAGTAAATATTAAAATTGTAAGCATTCTAGAAGTAAATTTATAGTAAAATTCTTATAGGAAGTCAAATGAATTAAAAACTAAAATCACTTTTTCGTAAATAAGAAGGGGAAGAGGGGTTGAAGAGAAGATACGGGAATAGGAAAAAAAAAGAAAATGAGGAGCTAAATCATGTAGAGGTGAAAGTCACTATGATGAAAGTGATCATTATGTATATTTAAAATGTACCAATATACTTACTAAATAAAAGTTAAAGTCACTGCTGTAGTTGGAACTGAAAGGCCCAAAAGACCTCATGTGTTAAAGGCTTAGTTCCCAGTTTGCAGTGCTATTAGAAGGTGATGGAAACTTCTGGACATGGAACGTATTTAGAGACAACTGGTTGTTGAGTGTCCTTCTTGCTGTTACCTGGCCCCTTCCTGTATCTGTCTTCGCTTTGTGGCTGCTATGACTTGAGCAGGCTCTTTCCATGTGTTTCCACCATGATGTGCTATGCTGTCACATGCCCAAATCCACAAGTCCAACTGACCATGAACTGAACCATCTGAAACTGGGAGGAAAAATGAACTGTTCCTGCTTATAATTTGATTTTCTCATGTATTTTATTATAGCAACAGGAAAAATGACTAGTACACTCACTGTGGTAAATTTTAACATTGATTCTGATATTTTGCCTTTAATTCCCAACATAAATTGAGAAATAGCACATACACATTCAAAAGATATATATATATATATATATATATATATATATATATATATATATATATCAGAGTCTTTTGTCAGATTCTTTGATTGCGTACTCTTATTTCTCAACAAGAAAATGGCTTGAAATAACATCTTGCTAAACCTCTATGGCAGACTGTATAGGTTGTCAGGGAGAATAGTATGGAATATTCTTTTTGCCAAAAGCAAAGTTCTTTAGCATTTTTTAATTATTACTAATAAGCTATCACAAGCTCCTTTATTGAAAGCAGTTGAAAAACTTGATTTATTTTTCCTGGAAAGTCTATATTTTCCTTGGTAATTTGTTCAGCAGAACTGAAATTAGAGATGGTAATTATTCAACTTGAGTGGACACTAACCAAAATGTTAAGTTTCATAAACTAACATTAGATAATATTATTTCCTTTTTTAATTCACTCCAATATAATGGCCAATCATCATTTATTAATAGCAAATAATTAGACAAATAAAATCATTAAACATCCCATATACCATTTGAGTATTTTTCCAACAGCTCTATAAATAGGCAGTGATATGCAATTTTTATTTTCAGTAAAGCAAACAATATTTGGACCTATGTATTTTTCCTATTCAGATTCTATAGTTTTCTGAGATATAGATGGATGATATTACTTCCTCACAACATAATAGTAATAAAATTTTTGTGTTTTTTTTTAAGACCTTTTTGCACCATTGGGTTGTCAGGATAATATAGAAGAATATCAAAGCATTTTTGTGTATGTTGTTGTTTTGAATTTTTGGTTTGGTTAAAATTATGACTTCATTTATTATTATTGGAACAAAAGGAAGTCAAAATCTTTTCTTGAAAATCAGTTGGAATTCTTGACAAATAGGTAAGAATTTCAAAGCAAGTTAAAGACTCCCCAGTAGAGTTAATTTTGCTCATTTTTAAATTTAATTTTATTAGTACATAATGAATACATTCCCTCAGGGGAGTTGGCCCTTGTGCATAATACACTTTAGTTCTTTTTTCATTGTCTTCTCCTTTCTTTGCTCCTTCCTCTATCTCTTGGTCTCCTTTTGGCTTAAGAATGATCTATCTCCCTAATTCTCATTATCTTTTATTTTTCTCTTTATTTATAGTTTGGGTTTATCATTTAAAAGAAACCATATGATATTTAAGGCTGTATGTCTGATTTATTTCACTTAACATTGTGGTGTCAAGGTGCATCCATTTTCTTACAAATGAATTACATTTACCCTTCTTTATGGCAGAGTCACACTCTATTGTATGTAAATACCACATTTTAAAATTAAGTTTATTGGTACAATTTAGATATACATGATGATAACATTCATCATAGGAAATTTCTGCCTGTACATGATATATTTTGGTTCTTCTTTTTCGCCCATTCCTCTCCTCTCCCTTCAACCCCACTTCTCTTCCTAATTTACAAAGTTTTGTTTCCATCTTATACTTTTCTCATTTTTTTTCTTCCTTCCTTTCCCCTTCTCCTACTCCCTAATTTCCCTTTTCTTCTGAACAATTTCTTCCTATTTCACAGTATCTGTTATGCATTTTTGGTCCTATTTATATTTTCAGCTTCTTAGACCAGGTAGATAATGCAGTGTTTATACATGTGTGTCTGATTTATTTCACTTAAGAGTATGATTTCAATATCCATCCATTTAGCTATAAATGTCTCAAGTTTATCCTTATTTATGGCTGAGTAGTACTCCATTATAGAAAAAAAACACGTCTTTTTGTCTATTTATTGATTGATGGGCAATTGGGTTGTTTCAAAATTTACCTATTTTCTTTATTCATTCATCTGTTGATGGACATATGGGTTACTTTTGCTCATTTGGAACGTGTTATTTTTGCAATGTATGATTGATAGGGTAGAAGCCCTCTATGCTGTTCTTCCATCCAAATTTAAGCCCAATTTTTAAGATATATATCTCATTGGAGTATCATATCTCTGTTCTTCCCTTGAAGAATTTAGTCATGACTTCCTCTCAAATCTCTCTAATCATTACTGACAAGTCCAATTTTAATTATTTAAAATTACCTACTTCAATATAGTTCTGTTTCTCTATGTCCTCATACTTAATTTTGCTTAGCAAATTTTTACACTATTGAGTTTGTAATGTTTGGATGAAATATTGATAGTCAAGGTTTCAAGATGTAATGGCTAAACAAACTAGCCTTCAGGAACCTAAGAATAGGTAGCTTTCTTAAGTATAGATTAAGTTCTATAAATGCAACTTGAAATCTACTAGCATGTTAAAGCAATCTAGAGGCATCATTATATGACTGTATAATATTTATTAATTTATTTGAATAAGTGAGTACAAGATAGATGTGTATTTCTGTCAATAGTTTTCAAAGGCGTAATCTAAATGCTAATGCAGGTATTATAAACTTTCTCACTATGTTGATTTTTAAAATTATTTTGATAAATATAGAAGTCATTTGTAGAGCTGATCATTTCTTCAAGAGAAACAACTAGTATGAATAAATATATTAGCAACTTTATAGGAAGAGTTTTCCATTCTCTTTAAAAACAAAAATCATTTGGAATTGTATTTTTCAAAAACAAATTAGTATTTTATCACCATGATCCAAATAAACTTTTATTTTCTTTAACTGAAATTGTCCAGTTTCTATAATGCTCCATAAATGACTTTATATTTGAAATGTGAATGATTTTTATTACACAAAATTACTAAGAAAGGAATTAAACAGAATACTGTATTTTTATAACATTTTATTGCCTTTTAATTCCTCTATATTAGTCATCATGTGCTTCACATTGATCATTTCTCTTCTCTAATTATTTAATGGAGTTATGTATTATGTCATTTTTCTAGTAGGTAGCTATACAAATACAGAGAGCATTATTTTGCATTGGAGAAGTGTACATTACAACAAAATTCCATAAAAAGTTAGCAAGAATAGAAATCCAACAAAATATTAAGGCATAAAAACCTTGGTAATTATCATTTGATTAACCTAAGTTTTATGACATCATATATTTAAAGAAAGATCCACAAGTGAACAAGATAAATATGATAAATATTTAAAAATAATAGCATTTTTGGGAAAAATTATCTTCAGTTACTCAACTTTATGGAAGTAAATTGGTCTACAAAGAGAAGGCTCAAATAATATGCAGTGATCTTAGCAAAGTGCTTGATAATGCTCTTAATTGTTTGAATTTAATTTTTATTTTAAATGTTAATGCTATTGCCTATATTGAACACTAGGTGAAGGATTAGTAACAGCACACCAAGCTCATGAACATCTGAAAATTTTGTTATTATAGATGCTCTTATTTAAAATTCTATCAGAATTTTGATGTAAAGAGTAAATTATGAATATGCTTACTTCTTTATACTGTGATATACAATTAGTTCTTCACTGGTTTGAATATTCTTGTCCTATTTAAAAATGCACAAATGCTTTTCCACTGTGCTATGCATTGTAAAGTCATGCAATTCATATCATTCTACAAGTCTTTATTTTCTGCTATGTAAAATTAAAGAGAGTTGCTCGGTAAACTTGAAGATTTCTTAGCCATTTTTTTCTGTTCAGCATATGCCTTTTCAGGGAAACATACATTAGGTATGTAGGGTCATTTACATTGCTGAACAGTAATCAATTTTAAAATTATATGTGAAGATTGTGTTATAAAACCACATAACAAACACTAAAAATAAATCCCAAAGAGTGAAAGAATTTCATTTGTAATTATTTTTAGAGAAAAATGTAACCTATTTAATTTTTAAAATAATATAAATTCCTTTATGTAAAGACAGCAGATACTGGCAATAGTTTAAATATATACTAGCCATTCTACTGAATAACAATAAAGCAAATAAATATGAACTAATACCAGAAAACAAACAAAATCTTAATATCATTTAAATTTCTTTAGTATGAAAACCCTTAAAATCATTGCCTAAGCCACCAAACTATAGATAAAACAAATTTAACATATAACTCCTGATTTTATAAAAATGATTCAAGTGTGAAAATATTAATATACTCAAAATAAAGTCTGTTTTGCTTTTTTGTTTTCAACAAATGAAGAATAACTGACCTAAGTCATATGTAGTATGCAACACCTTATATTTATGCAGTATAAAATCCCTATTAGTAGATTATTTATAATATAATTTTCCTAAGATAAATATTAATGCCTTCTGTGATTTTTCATCGTTCTTTATTTCAGTAGTATATGTAGTTTTTAAAAAAATTATTGATCTATAAATTTATTCATCAAATATTAATTGAGGTTCATTTCTTATATCATAATCTTAGGCACTAGGTTAAATATGGTAGATAGACCCATGCATGCACTAAATTCCAAAGATGAATTTTCATGGAGAGATAAATTATGCAAGTCATTAATTGTATTACCTACTGTGAGTTTCTGTTGTGGATGTTTTCAAGTCTCAGGAGCTGTAGTAGATGGCATACTAGCTTCTAAAAATGTCCACATCCTAATTTCTGGACTTTAAGAATATATTACTTTATATGGCAAAGAGATTTTTCATTTTTTTTTTAAATCAAGCACTTTGATTTAGGGAGATTACCTTGGATTGCAAGCAGGTGTCCAATAGAACCACATCAGTCCTTACACCTAGGGACTCTTTCAGGGCTGTACTCAGAGAAAGATATGATTTACTACTGCAGCTGTCAAAAACTAACCCAGGAACATGGGGAAAAGACACGGACAACATTTGTGACCCTGTCTGAGATTCATAAATTGTTAGAAATTTGCTAGACAGACAAGTTCGAACAACTGTCCAGGTGGAGGGAAAACAATTTAATAAGTTAAAAATGCATTCTGATAACCTCTAATTGCTGATACTGACTACATGATAATGTAGGATTGAGTGAGACAGAGGAAGAAAAGCTTATATTTAGTGATTAAGTCACATTCTACTCAAATGTAAACAATTCTTGTAACATTGAAATTTTCACTTCATTTAGCTTATATTTAGTCATTAAGTCACATTCTACTTGAATATAAACAATTCCTGTAACATTGAAATTTTTATTTCATTCTTCACTGTCTTATTTTCAATGAAAACTATGGGAGTGAGATAACCTAGATTTTTGGGGAGAGGTCTATTTTGAATCCTTTCTGCATGATAGAAATTAATCTTCTGTCACAGAGGAATAGTGGGCAAACCTTTCCCAAGTAGAGAATATCTCTTTACTGTGTTGGTTGTTTCTTTTGGTGTGTAGAAGCTTTATAGTTGGATATATGATCCTATTGGTTTATTGTTGGTGCTATTTCTTTGCATTTGGGGATCTGTTTATAAAGTCTTTGCCACTGCATGTGTTTTCAAGAAGTACAAATGTCCAGGAAATACATGAAACAAGTTTTAACTTCTCTGGTCTTTCGAGGAATACACACTAAAACAACACTGAGATTCCATTTTATTTCAGAAAGAGTAGCTAACAGCAAGAAATCAAATAATAACAAAAGTTGGTAAAGGTGCTGGAATAAAAGGAACACTTCTATACTTTTTGGGGGAAAGTAAATTAATACAGCATTATAGAAATCAGTACGGAGATGCATCAAAAACTGAAAAGCAGAAATTTTATTCAACACAGCTGTTCCTGACTTCTAGGTGTCTTCCCAGAAGAGTGGAAGATGCCATGTTACAGTAATCCATGCATGCCCATGTTTATAGCAGCACAATTTATAGTTGATAAATATTGGAAGAAGCCTGTATGTCTGTCAACCCATTGATGAATAAAGAAAGTGTGGTATTTATACACAAGAGAGTACTACTCTCCCATAAATAAGGGGAATTATGAGTCATTTGTAGGAAAATGAATGCATCTTCAGATCATAATGTTAAGTGAAATAATTCAGACATACAAGCTTAAATATCACATGGTTTCTCTTATGTGAGAAACTGAAAATATAAATAAAGAATAAAATAAAAGATGAGAAGAAATAGTGAAATAGATCTTTCATGAAAGAGGAGACCAAGAGATGGAGAGAGGAGGAAAGAATGGGAGGTGTAAGGAGTGGTAATGATGTGTCATGTACATTTACCAACAGTCCACAGAGAATCTAATCACTATATATTGCAAGTGTGTACTAATAATGAAATGACAGTTGAAGGAAAATAATCACCTAGTTTCATATAAAGTATGATCAGGTAATTATCCCCGGATGTTCAATTAGTTTACACCAATAATCACGTTCAATAGGATTGCACTGTGTACTTTGCATTCATCACAAATTTATGTTGCTCAGAATTAGAGCCATCACTCTTTTAAAATAGTATGAAGCTTGATTGTCAAAATATTTGAATCTTCTCTTATTTTTTAAAACCTGTAACATTTTAAATACCTGCTAAGCTTAGCAGTTATTTCATGTCCTTTTTGTGCCAAGCATTCTATATTATGTTCCTTGAATATTTGTTTGCTTTATATTTGATGATACCGAATCTGAAAAAGAAATGGTTTTCATTTCAGGTCTTTGCTACATAATAGTGTTGTGGCATTAGCAATTAAATTGCTACTTAAATTTTTGTGTGAAAAGTGAGTTGGGCCTGGGGATATAGCTCAGTGGCACAGTACCCGCCTGGCAAGTGCAAGGTCATGAGTTTGATCCCTGTTAGCAAAAAAAAAAAAAGGGCAAAAATCAAGTTGTTCTTGCTTCATAGTATGATTTCTTTAAGGAGATATGCCTCAGATGTGTTTTTGATCCTGGCATGGTGGCACATTTCTGTAATCCGAGCACTCGAGAGGCTGAGGAGGATCATTACGAGTTTAAGACCAGCCTGGGCTACAAAGTGAGCCCAAGGCAAGCCTGAACTGCTTAGTGAGAGAGACCCTGTCTCAAAAAAAAAAAAAAAAAAAAAGTGGTTGTAGATAACTGGAAGAATTTCCAGTATGTGCATTATATTATTAGTGCATAATCTTTGCTCTTATATATGCTTGTATAATCTTAAAATCTCATTATTCTTTGTTGACATAGTTTACATATATGTAATTTAACAAATGTGAGACCACATCATTATTTTTACACACGTGGAGATCTCTGTGGTAAATGACTCTTGATGTACAGTTCCTTTCCACAACGTTGGAGGAGAAGCTGGTCCTTGTGTCTGTACCTGCATATTCCTACAACTTCTTAGAGTCCTTTTGGCAATGACTGAGGAGATAAACCATGCAGGAAACAATGTAAAAAACAATGTAAAAAAAAAAGTAGTAATCATGATTTTGGGACTCACCGAAGAATATCATTTCTCTATTCAGAATCTTCCATTAGTTCTCATTGTTATTAGCATTAATCCTCAGATTTTTAGGCTGGACAACAGAACCCCAAATGATTGGGCTCCTAATCTTCCCTCTCCTGTCACACTGCCCCTTGGCGCCTTCACTCCTGCTGCACTGTGTTGCTGGAAATTCTCAAAACACTCCCACCAGGTTCTGCCTCAGGTTTCTATTGTCAATACTGCCTCTTGCTGGAGTGCACTTTCCTAAGTATCCACTTGTCTTGCTCAAAGTCATCTTTGGCTTATTGCTTAATGCTAGGAAGAATTTAATTGGCTTTTGTCATCTAAGAATATTAATGTAGTCAACTCTTTTTTTTTTTTTTTTTCAGTACTGGGGATCAAACTCACAACCTAGCACCTGCCAGACAGGTGCTTAAGCCACTGAGCCAAACTCTCAGCGCTTGTTTTTTGAGGCAGGGTTGCACTGTGTAGCTCAGGCCAGCCTTACATTCACATTGCAGCCCAAGGTGGCCTCAAACTCACAATGCTCCTCCTACCTCAGCCTCCTGAGTGCTGGGATTAAAGGTGTGTGCCACCATGCCCAGCTGTAATGTGGTCAACTCTTTCCTTATTCATCCTCAGATATTCCAAATTATTTTATCATTTCTCTCATAATGATTTTCATCGCCATTTCTTTATCAGTTTGTGACATTCTCTAAGACCCAGTCTCTGTGTTTATTCTCATAATGTCTGATTTATATACTTATTATGTTACTGTATGGAAGAAAAGTCTAATCAAAGAGCTCTACGATGATCTTCATTGATGGTACATAGGGGAGTCAGGTGAATTTCCATGGTACCTTCAAAGCTAAAAGAAAGTTTTAAATTCATACCCAAATGAAAAACTATGAGTCAAAGTTATCATGTCTTCTCTCCTTAACCGCTGTGGGCCTGCTTCCCTAAATTCTCTTTTCCTCTCCAGTTTTTTGCTTCAGAGTCATTTTCTTTCTTTGACTTCATGTACTTCAGTTTTGAATTGTGTGTGACTTAATTAGGTCTAGTTTTAAAAGGTCTTTCATTTACAACACAAATGAATCTGTCTCAGTTTTTCAGTCTTCTAATTATGAATTGCTCAAAGAAGAGACTGAAAGGATGAGCTTAGACTAAGGAATTATGTTCCTCTTGGGCAGAAACTCACATTTCACCAGAACAGGGGATTATTAAGTGGAAACAAGATCATCTCTGCCCAACCCTTAAAAGGAGGTCTGGTGAGAAGACATTTCAAAGAAAGGAGAATGGATGGGACAAGCAGAAGGCAATGTGTTTTTTGACATTCGATGAGTTTCTGACATGTATCTACATCAATGAAGACAAGGATTTAGTTTATTTTTCAGTTTTGAGACTCTAATGGTAGAAACTTTAAACACGGATACAGGAGAATTGGTAAGACATATATTTGTAGTTGAAAATGAGTCTCCAGTTAACATGGAAAAATGAAAATGTATAGATAGTATACTGTGTAATGAAGTTCTATGTTAGATATTTTATATTACAAAAAAGTGGTAAAAATTCATACTAGCTAACACTAGGAACATTCTGTCTAGACGTGGTATATTACTTTCATATAATTGTAACACAAATACCTGACCCTCACAATTTAAAGATGAATAGTTTGTTTGACTCATAGGTTCAGTGGGTTCAGTCCAGAGTCAGCTGGAGCAGGCATAGTATGGTGGAAAGACCTGGCATGAAATAGCTGTATATCTCATGCCAGCCAGAAAGCAGAAAAAAGGGATAAGCCAGGG
The DNA here is from genome assembly GCA_004363535.1 of Dasyprocta punctata. Taxonomy (NCBI): domain Eukaryota; kingdom Metazoa; phylum Chordata; class Mammalia; order Rodentia; family Dasyproctidae; genus Dasyprocta; species Dasyprocta punctata. The sequence continues at coordinate 50,889 of RJWM01009049.1, forward strand.
ACAAGAATATATCCTTTCAGGTCATGCCACCAGTGAACCTCCACTCTTGTCACAGCCCTGAACCTGAGACTTCTAAGGGTCATTTTGGATCTGAACTGCAATATTCTGCTACTGGAGACCAAAGACTTATGCCTATTTTATTATACTAAATGCATTTACTTTATCTCTAAAAGTCACGACAGTCTTAATAGTTCTAACATTGCTTAAGGTCCAAGGCCATAAAGTCCTTTGAGACAAAAGGCAAAATCTTAACTGTGAGATGCTAGAAAATAAAAAAGAAAGTTAGATACTTCCAATATAAAATGGCACAGGAAAAACATTTCCATTCCAAAAGGGAGATTGAGGGATTAAAAATGATTATGACCAAAGTAAGACTTAAACCAAGTAGGGCAAACATTAAACCTTATAGGTCTATGTGCAGCATTCAGGGAAAGTTGTGGTAAAATGTGAGCTCACTAGTGCTTGGGTAGCCCCATCTCTATAGTCTTGTTATCTACAATCCACCTGGGTCCTTTCACTTCATGAGGCTTTTCTTTAGCTAACTATGTGTTCCTGGCATTCCTAAATTCCGGGGTTCATTACTATACTTTCACCCTCACTCTTATAACTTCAGGTGCCACCTTTTCAGGCACATACTGCCTGGCCTCTGGGGTCTTCTTCTGAAATCTGGGTGAAAGTCCCCACAAATTCTGCATTATTCATGCCAAAAACCAAAACAAAATAACAAAACAAAACAAAAGAAGTAGCACATATGGCTTATGCTAAGGTCTGCCACCAGTATAAACAGTATTCAAGTCTTCCTGCACCAAGCTGCAATGGTCTCCGAGTACCAGGATAGCTGAACCCTGGGAAAACAACTTTCCTAGAAAGTCCCAAATGAAATGGGCTACCTGGGATTCTGTCCTCCATGTGAAGGTTTACAACTTTGATCCTTTCAACCTGTAATGTGTGACACTTGATTCCTGATATAGCTTCAAGCCATCTTTCCAATTGTCTGCATACAAGGTACTGGGCATATTTCTAGTGATAATCCTTTTAGGAACCACAGGCTCTATGGCCTCAATTTTGGAGATGCTTCCTTTCTGGCCAAGCTGTAAATTTTTCAAACTTTTCAATTTGACTTTTTACTCCTTCTCAGTGAATAACTGTCTAAAAGCAGCCAGGAGTATTTATCCGCTACCTGAATTTGGACTGCCAAGAAATTCTACAGTCAGACTATCGTCCACAATCTTTTTTTTTTTTTTTTTTTTTTGTACCAGGAATCAAACACAACCTCAAGCCTGCCAGGCAGGCGCTTAAGTCATTGAGTCAAACTCCCAGCCCTATAGTCCACAATCTTTAAATTGAACTTCTCACAAAGCCTTAAGAAATGGAGAAAGTGTAAGACAAATTCCTGCCAAAATAAAACACGCCTATCCTATAGTCCAGTACCCAGTATAGCCCTCATTCCCATCTGAAAAATTACTGAGTCCTGTCTTTACCATCTGCATTCTTATCAGCACTCTGGTCTTCTGAATTCTGACCAGAGTCTTCCATAAAGGTCACTTATAGAATTCAAGAACTTCTCAAGCAATCATCTCCAAACCTTCCTGAACTCCTCCTGAAAACCAGTTCCAAAGATTTTTAGGTCACAAGATCAAGTATGACAATGATCCTACTCTTGTTACAAAATTCTGTATTAGTGACTTTCGTGCCTCTGGGACAGATAGCCTGACAGCTGCTTGTTAAAGGAAGAGAGGTTTATTTGGCTTACAGGGGCCGGGGATTTAGCTCAGCGGCATAAGCGCCTGCCTGGCAAGTGTGAGGTCATGAGTTGGATCCCTGGTACCAAAACAAAACAAAATTTATTTGGCTTACAATTTCAGCAGATTCAGTCCAAACTCAATTAACTCTAAGGAAGAAATGGCATATTGGAAAGGCATAGAAGAGGACAACTTGTCATTCTGTGAAGCAGAGAAACAAGGGAAGAACTGAGTCAAGAGTACACCCTTTTAGGCCATGATTCCAACACTCTGATCAACCTTCATCTTTGAACTTGAAACCTTTGTGCAATATTTTGTGCAAGACTTTTAGGGAAATTTTAAACCTAAACTTTAGCATATGGAGAGTTTAAGAAGAAAGTGCCAATGTTTTTGATGCACACTAAAGTTTAATCAGAAACAGTTGAGTAGTTGCTATTTTGAAGATAACAAGATATATTATGGTAGCCATGGTTGATTTCCTATTGTCTGGTTTGAAGTCCTGTATCAATTTCATTGTTTTGTTTTGACTGGCTTTTTTCAGTTTCATTTTGTTTGGTTTTATTCTCTTTAAAAAAAAAAACATAAAATCATACCATCAGAGACAAGCTATCTATTTTTAAATAATTAAAGGGATCTAATAGTTAAGAAGAAAAAGAAGTATATATAGACCTGAGAAAATAAATGAAATGCTTCTGAAGAATTTAGGGATAATGTATACTTACAAAAGCATATTAAATAGTAACATAGAGCACTATATCATGTATATTCCCAATCATCATAACAAAGGGTGACTACTAGGCTGGTAACATTTGCTGTTTATAGCCTTATTACCCACACCACTATATGCCAGAGATGTGAGCAAAATAATATTACACTTGTTCCCAACCAATTTCCCTTTGGCTACTTTCACTGTATAGCCAATGAAGCTGCTGTTAATCAGGATTTCAGTTATGCACAGTCTATCATATTCTTAATAGATGCAAAATATCTGTATCTACCAGATATCAGTCTGCTATGAAACAGAAGTATAGAAACAACACAGTGGAAAAGGCAATTTTTGTTGGAAGAACTAGGGAGTTTGTCTCTCCAAACCAAGATTATTGGTCTTCATTGAATGGTAGATCCATTTGACCATTGAATGTTTGCATTAAACAATAGACTTTGTTCTTAATTCATGTTCAGCCAACTTTTTCATTATGTTTGGCATTTCATCTGTTGCTTGTTACTTTGAAACAATATAATTAAATAGAACATGGAAAGGCTATCACAAGAGCATACAGATTCTAATTATCCTTTTGTTATAAATTTAAAACTCCTAGTGGTATGTTTTATATATTTGAGTCATCCATGATTAAGTCTCTGAATTCTATCTAAATTGTGCGATGAGAGCAAAGTATGACAGATCCAGTGAGCATTTTGGTGAGATTTGATAATGTGTTTCAGCTTCTCCTAATCAACTTCTCTGCAAACATACACACAGCATCCTAAAAGATTTTTATTTGTATTTGCCATATGCAAGTGTACTTCATCATTATATGAATAAGAAAATATAAAGAAATAAAGACAATTTTACAAAAAAATTGATGATAATCTTCCTTTGGTATATTCCCCAAAAGTTCACTAACCTTTATTATAATGTTTTTTATTTTATGAAAAATTAAAATTTCGTAACAAAAACAATAACAGAATAAACATGAAACAGTAAAAAACATACTGAAATAATAGATCTATGGAATGCATAGTAGAGTACTATACAGTCTTTATCATTAACATAGTTTATGGTAGATTTGGCATTTTATTTCTAATTTATTTGGGTTATCTATATTTATTTTTGACTTTTATTAGTACATGTTTTTAGTACATAATGATTATTTTCACTGTAGGGAATTGGTACATGCACATAACACATTTCAATTTCCTTCTTTTCCTGCTTCTCTCTAAATCCATTTTATTTGGCATTTTAACAGGAAAGTTATTCAATAAGTGGTGCTTGCTTGAATACTGTTTTCATACTGGTAAATAAATAAACACCTTCCTTATTCCACCCACATTCACGTGATAGAGATTATTCAACCATGCATGTCAGATGAAGTCAAGAACTAAAATTAAGCAAACACATTTAGAAGGTTAAAGTATTACAGAGGACTGTGATTTTAGAGTATTTCATAAGGAAGACCTTCCTGAGTAAGAACAACACAAAAACCATAATGCCCATATTGACAGATTATTAATATTATAATATTCTTATTAAATGTTAAATATTCTTCAACAGAAAATGTAAGAATGCAAAAATGATAAGGGATGTATTTTAACAAACATAGTTGACATAGAATCGTCACCTATGTAACACAGAAAGATAACGATATAAAAATAAGTAGCAATTAAAAAGTATGTACTTCAGAGACCAAGATGCATAGACATTTTCAAAAAGTATATTGAAAGGTACTTGACCTAATAGTCTAAGAAATGTGGATAAGCAATTATGTTTTATCTTAAATCTGTATAATTAACCATAATCAAAATATTAATACTTGATATTAATGAAGATACATAAAACTCAGAGATACTGTCTTAGTTACTTTTCTTGTTGCCGAGACAAATGCCTGACACTCAAATTTCAAGGAAGAATGGTTTATTTCTGTTCGTGTTTTGTAGAGGTTTCAGTGCTTAGTCAGCTGGTTCCAAGGCAGAGTGCATGTCAGAGGGGAATGACAGAGCAGAAACAGTCCATTGCAGGTAAGGTAGAAGCAGGGAGCAGCAGGAGCAGCAGCAGTAAAGACTGCTTTTCTTCTTATTCTAAACAAGATGCAAACCTTTTGGGTGGTGCCACCCAAATGTAGCCACACCCAAAACCCTGCTAATTCCAGTCAGTGGAACAATTTAGTATCATACACCCTAGATCCAGCAGCTCCAAAAAGCCCCACCTAGGAGTGTACGAGGCTTTGGGGTAGACATAAGCCATAATACATGTAAAGTACTTTTGAAGAAACGTTTAGCCTTGTTTTCATATTTAAACTATGCCTCCCATTTGACCTCGAATTTCTTCCCCGGGAATCTATCCTACAGAAGTTATTATATATTGTGTGCAAGCTGCATGGGCAGAATGTTTACTGCAGCATAGTGTATCATGCTATGAAATGCAAAACAACCTGAAATGTCTATAAATAAGGATGGAATTGAGTAAATTGTGCTTTATATCTTTTAAAATGAATTCCAAAGAGGTGTAAATACTGGCAAGGAGCAAATTTAATGATATAAGGTCAAAGATATAAAAGAAAACAGGCAAGAAACTATTTACAACTGTTCTGAATTTTGTAGAAAGGACGTGTGTGTATGTGTGTGTGTGTTGCAGAGAGTGTGTAAGTGTACATGTGCTGAGAAAGTCATTAGAATGACGGACACCAAGTTATTTTCAACAGCATTTTCTGAGGATGTGTGTATGTGTATCTCCATACAATACATGTAGAGAGGGTTTTTTCTAAATTATATGTTTCATGTTTTTGAATGTTACAGTAGTTACTAATTCTCATATTGAATAAACACACTTTCTCATTACACTGGATGGGTTTACAGAACATTGCATGCTCTGTCAAAACAGGCATTAATGTAATACAGAGAAGCAATATAGCGGGTTTCTGAATTTTATAGTCTTTGACCATGTTCAAGTTGGGGAATGGTGAGTATCTGTAAGCCTGTGGCATGAAAGGAAACACAGTATCCAAGCAAAGAGACAGCAGTTGGTACTAATTTTTGATTCAAAATGTAACCTATGAACTAATTAACCCATACATTTTAATAATTCAACTGCTGTTCAGGTGTTGTGTACCGTGTATTTGGTATAACTGAGGTTTTCTTACTCTGCTCTCTCATTTGAAGATGACATTATAGCTACTAGAAAGAGAATTAGATGTCACATTTAAATATGTTTAGATCATTGCACACACTGACCTGTTTAATTTAACCCATTAATCTGAATGCATTTTTCCAAGTCAAAGTAGAGACAAGTACTGAATTTTCTAAGCTTTCCAGCTGTGACAACACAAACACAAAAAGACAATGACTAACAACTGCTCTAATGCACAAAGTATGCCAAAATGTTAGTCAGATTTGGTTGCAAATAATATAAAAGCCAATTAATTAACTTGAGTTAAAAAGTGGATTAAATTTTTCCCCTGAAGAACTAAAGTGTATCAGCAAATTTGCAACTATATATTGTGATATTTTGCTGATATTATTTAAATAAATCCTACAAAAGTATCTCCACTATATTATCATTTTAAGAATTACTTATTTTTTCTCAGCCTTCAGCTTAAAATATGTTGTAATTTGATAGCCAAATATAGTCCACCTTTGATTAAGAAATTACTGGAGTATGGAAACTCTCTTAACTTTTCTGTAAAATTATACTTGAGCAATTGATCTATAATATACAATATCCATTCTAAAATGATTGGAGATTATCTTAGAAGTAAAAGTTTGGAGGTTAAGCACACAAGGTTATTTCAGTGTTTTTTCTGATATATTGTTATGTAGATATTATCATACAAAAACACTCATATTTTCCCTTCCATTACCAGTGGGAATTATGAGTTATTATAAGTGGTTTGAACCTTATATTTATTGAGCAAAAACACAGATTCAAAATGACACTTGACATCCTAAAATAATTATATTGCATTATGTTTTTTTAAAAAAATAAAACCAATTAATCTTTGAGATTTTAATAGTGTTAGTTTTCTAAGGTGAATATTTTCAATTTGTGAGTAATTGATGTTATTACTATTTAGCTGTTCTAATTAAGCATTTATTTAAAGTGTGATAGTCAAAGATTTGACTTATACTCATAGATTTGATTTATACGTTCATAATTATACAAATCCATGTAGAATTAGCTATAGTTATCAAAATAGAGCTAATATGTATTTATGAAATAGTTATGGAAGATATAGCTATATAGCCCATATATGTAAGTATGTGTATATAATCCATATGTACAAGTACGTATCTCCATATGGATACTAATATATGTATATATTTTATGTAGTTATATACCTCTGTGCATATAACTGTATATCCCTTATCCACATGAAGGCTTAGGTAATTAGCCTTTGACATATAGTGAAAGCCTTTCTCTTCATAGTATAGTTTAAATTGTCACACTGCTTAAGAGTCAACATTTTAAATCAAAACTCATCTTTTGAAATTTTCAATTTTCTATACCTATGAGGACGTATGCAAAACATTTTAAAATCCTGGTAGTGTTAGAAATTCCTATCATAAAGAGAAATCGTTTTGAAGAAAAACATTCTATTCATCCATGTTTCATTCATTTCACAATATTTATTATCTAATTTGTGGAAGTCTCTCTTCAAGGCATTGAGAATATATCAGTGAGTAAAACACATAAAAAACCCTGTGCTCATGAAGCTTATGTATAATGAAAGATTGAGAGTCAATGAAAAAAAAAAAAAGATCAGATTTCAATAGTGTGTGACTAGTTAAAAACTATCTCGTGTGGGCCAAATCAGCTCTTTCGTCTGTGTTCATATGGACTGTAAGTGAATTTTTGGTTTTTAGTATTTTCAAATAGTTTAACAACTTCCCAAGATTTTATGACATGTAAAAAACCTGTGAAATTAAAATTTCTGTTTATGCAAACAAAACTTTATTGGAAAACACTATGTTCATTGTTTTGAGTCTTGTTTATAGCTAGTTTTCTGTCATATCAAGAGAGTTGAGAAACTAAGGTAGACAACAAATAGCCTAGCATGCAGATCTTAAAATATTTATTAACTGGTTATTAACAGACAAAAGTTTGCCAACCTCTACATTAAGTAACTTCATAATATTTATGGTAGAACTCACATTTAATAAGTATTTCCATAGAGAGATACTTTGATGGCTAGATGCACTGATATATTATTTTGCTAAAAGCTTTTCTCAATTAAAATTCAAACGTTTGGATATTTGCTGGCAAGAAATGTAAAAAGGGTCTGTCAAATCTCTTAAGTATCTTCGCTAGCAAGTATATTACTATTAGACAAATGAAGAATTCTAAATATGATTCGCGTTAAACTAACAATTGTAGAGATTTTACTATTTGCTACATGCTTTTAGCTATGTGATTAAGTTAAATTTTCAAACCGACTCACTAATATAGGTATTTTCCTTTTGATTTTGTCAACAAAGACAAGGCAGGTACTACTGTAGCAGAAATTTAAGACAGTTGTTCAAGTTCAGGTTCTACATCTGGGTGGTTGAACTTTGCCTAAGACCTGGTCTCTTTACTCCAAATCTAGTGAGTTCTTGTTAAGCTAGAGTTACCTCTAAGTCATGCATGCTGAGGTGTATTAGAGTTATCACTCCTTAACACTGCTTAGCAATCCAGTGACATAGAAATTTCAGTGGAATCAGCAGCTTAAGCTGCAACAGTGTAGATTACCATCTAAATTCAAAATAAAATGAATAAATCAAGTTTATTTTACTGCCCAGACACTGCAAATGGACATATTCTTACTTAATGATTTTTGTTTCTGCTTTTATCATAAGAACAATGTGTACATGCCATAAAACTCAAACCCTAATCTTAGATTTTAATGCTTAATTACTCAGGAATATTAGTTACTATTCATTTGGGGTGGGATTGTAAAGGAAAGGTGAGACAGATAAGAGACTGAAAGATTAAACAAGAGGAAAGATTAAAGGTAGAAATAACAGGATTGATTTTATCACAGACTATGCATCAGCAAGGTAATCATAGAAACACGTGAATTGTGGGTTCTAGTAAAGACAGAGCACTGGGATAAACAGGTTGTGTCAATCAACATAAAGGGTATGAGGTAAACGTGTCACCAAAGTTTACCCCTGAAAAGCATGAAGAGAATGGAAGCTGACAGGAGGCTTAATGGAGGATTTAAACAGAACGTGGAGGGCTGAAGGTGCTTCATTTTTACAAGACATTAAATATATTTCTTATTGTGTATATTTTCTTACCAAGGATGAGAACTTATTCTAAAAGTCTTCCCATGCTAGTTTTCCTAGATTTGCCTTTTTGTTTCTAAATGTTGCTATTTCATTCCATAAATAAGACTTGTAAATCAGACTGAATAGTTAGTGAAGTAGATTGCAGGGTCATTCACTCTTTAAATGAGAAATATGTTTTGAGTTCATCAGATCAGATAATACGCTTCTCCTTGAGAAGGGAGTAATCTAGACCGCCGTGGTCTCTTTCCTCCCCAAACTTACATTTTATTGCAGAGACATATAGTAAGCTACTTATTACAAAATTTATTATGTTGTTAAGTTTTTTCAGTATTTCATGGGGGGAAGTATAGGGTACTTGGAGAGACTAAGAGAGCCGTGATGCAGTCAAGGCTGGATTTTGGAGACTAATATTTATGCTAAGAAATTAAGGATGATTGGAGGTATCTTAGCTATCTGGGTTACTATCACAAACTGATGTACGCTAATTAACAAATAAACAACTGAAATGTATTTCTCACCGTACTGGAGGCTTGGAAAGACTAAAACAAAGGCACTGGTGGATTCAGCGTGGGTCTGAGCACCCGAATCCAGGCAGTGCCTTCTGGTCCTGTACCCATGTGGTGGAATAAGAGGGTACCCTCCAAGACCTCTTTTGTAAGAGCATAAATTTCCTTCAGGACAAAAGGGGGCTTGGCCCTTATGATCTAATCACCCTCCAGAGACCTTACCTAATCCATGTCGCATATTAGATTTCCACATATTAGATTAGATTTCAACATATTAAGAATGAGAGACATGAACTTATTTGGACCATATCAAGGGGTTATTTTCTATGTAAGGCTGGCATGTGACAAAGGAGAAAGCATCTAAACAAGTTTTACAGTTGGGAGGAAACATGCTCATTTGTTCAAATAACTCAAAGAATTGAAAGAGAGTGAGTTGGACTTTGTACAATGAAAGGAAGAGAAGGAAGAGATAAAACTGAGGTTCTAGGTAGGGGTAAAACCATGTACATTCTTTGACAAGATACTCATGCTTTAATATATTTTATTCTACCAATAGTTTGAATTAAAAATGATTTTTACAGGAACCCTTCAGAGAGTAGAGTGAATTGAGGAGAGCCCAGAATGGATATATGTATATTTATGTGTGTATACATCTATGCACATCTATACACACACATAGAATTATTAATGGGATACAGGAAGTAAAGAAAATTTATGAATTTCTAATTCCATGACTGACTGAATGGATATACTATTTATTGAGAAAAAGCATTGAAAACAAGGGTTTTGTGGAAAATATGAATTGGGCTGTAAAATATTGAGCAAGAAATGTCTGTAAAATATCTGCATCAAAATGTTGAGTCCTCAATTAAATATGAGTTGAATATTTGGAAGATAATTCCAACTGGAGATGAAAGCTGAGATAAAAACAGAATCCTGAGGGGCTCCGGTTCTATCAAGCAAGTTGAGCTAATTTTAATAAGAGTTGAAGTAAGGGCAGCACTGAAAAATATTTCATATTTAGTAACATGGAAGCCTTTGGTAAATTTAGAAAACACATTTTCCTGGGAGAGTGCAAAAATAATTAAGTGTAATTGTGGCGAAAACAAGCATATGTTAAAAAATGTAACTTGTGAGGAAAATAACTTTTGACAGTAAAGACATCGTAAAAGATAATACCAGAGGCATATAGTTTTAAGATGCAAGAACCAAAAGAAAATATATAAATGTTGCAAAAGTTATTGAGTAGAGAAGTGGTTGAGTCTTCAGTAAAACTGAATTATTTTCTAGTTTTTCCTAAAGTTTAGGTTAACATTTATTATGATTGCAAAATTATTAATCATAACATTTTCAATCACAGAACTTAAAGCATTAATTGATAAATTATAGTCATCCTATACATAGATGAAAGAAGGGATAGAGTATAAGAAGATAATCATATCACAGGTTTAAAAGGTCAGATTATTATTTTTATAGAATATTGTAATAAGCTGAGAATAAAGTAGAGAGTGACAACTTTGCAAATTTGGTAGTGAGACTTAATGTTCCAGTAAGATATACCAGCAAGGGCACCAAGAAAACATAACAGGGCTGTAACAATTTGTTCAAAAAATAGTCCCGGAACAGTTGAATATCCAAGTGTTGATTCTTTACATTATAATGTGCACAAAAATGTAATTCAGTGTGTATCATAGATATAAATGTGGTTCCTAAAGCTATCAAACACTTAGAAAAACAAAATTCTAGGAGTAAATCTTCGTAATTTTGAATTAGGCAAAGCCATATTAGATATGGCATAAAAACACAAGATACAAAATAAAAAATTAATTAGAACTCATCAAATTTTAAAAGTGTTTGCTTCAAAGGATACTATTCAGAAACTGTTCAAAAGAGAAGACACACTTTGATGGGGAAAATGGGAAGGGAAGGAAGGGAAAAAGAAAAAACATATGTACACACAAGATAGTTAAGATAGTTATGCAGCTATTTTCTCTAAGTTCTTTGAAAAGAAAGGTTTGTGGTGATATTGTTTGGACAAGATAACATGCCTATGTCTTGAACTCTGAACAACTACTAAGAAGACAACAATACACAGTTATTATTGTAACTCTCCTACTAACCTGTTTTGAAACTGTTTCATTGTTATTTTTTTCTCTTTAAAATAAGACAATAAAAACAAAGGATGCCATTCAAAATAAGAAAAGACAATAGCACATAGGAGAAAACATGTATCTTGTAAGACAATTTACTTATCAATAGATATTTGGACTCTTTCAAATCAATAATAAAAAGATTAATTTTTAAATAATCAAATAATTTGATTATATATTTCTCATTTAAGATTTTCACGTAGACAACAGACATATGAAAAAAACACATTCAACATCATTACCATCAGCAAAATGCACATTAACACCACAATGACATAGCTCTTCACATATATGAAATTGGGTGTAACCAAAAAGATAAGTAATAACAAGTATGGGAAAAGTATAGAGAAATTGGAACTTCCATACATTGTTGGTGTCAGCATAAAAATGGTACGCATTGATTGGAAGCCCCTCAAATAGTTAAACACAGAGTCATATCACCTAGAATTTCCAGTTTTAGTTATATATAATCAAATTCCATTTATATAAACTTTAAGAATAGACAGAACTATAGGGACAGAAAATAGATTAGTAATTTCCAGGAACCAGGGTTAGTTGGTAGAGGGAAGACAGTGGCGACTAAAGCATAGGGGATTTTGTGGGAGAACAATGAAATGTCTTAAAATTGATTGTAGAGTACTGGTGATTGTCCAGTTTTGTGAGTTCACCAGATCCTCCTAAATTGACATGATACTTGTGTGAATTATATGGTATGTGAATTCAATTTTACTAAAACTGTGACATTAAAAACATAAAAAGGCAATAGCATTTAGTGATAGTGAGCACAGAGATGGGAGGTCAGATGACAGAGATTTAGGGAGATTTGGAATCTAAGTAATTAAGCAAAAAGAGAATGAAATGATTTATTTATTTTTTAAGAGCAGGATATATTTATTGAGAGAAAGAAAGCTTTTGTCTGAGAGAGAGACAGAAGGGGTCCTGAATGGGTTGCCAAAGACTCTGCCTTTTCTAGGGATTTTTTATAGAGCAAAACTACCAAGTGAGGTGGGTCCCAGGTGGGGAAAAATGGAAACTCACAAGGTAAGCGTGAGGTGGGACAAAATTATGGTCAACCAATAAGATTACAAATGTGATTGCTCAGGTAAAATTGGTTAAATTGGGGTCAAATGGGGAAGTGAGAGAGGCCATGAATACAGAACAGGGTCTTTGCCTGTAGGGGTTGGGTTAGTGGCTCCTTCTGGCTTCCCCAAAATGAAGGGATACCTATTTAGAATTTCAATCCCTGATGTTTATACTTAGGGTGTGGGTGCATTTGTTTTATCTTTTGTCTTGAGATCTGGCCCACTGCAGTAGGTGTTTGTTTTCCCCCATAGTTGCCAGATACCTGGTCTTCTGCACTGGCTCCTTCAAGGTCCAAGCCCTATATGCCTGCCTATATTTCAATCTAACTTAGCTGGTTATAATACTCCCCCCTCTGAAGAAGTACCCCAGACTGCCATGAGGGAGTAATGGGCAATAACCCATGTAACTTTTTCAGACTGAAGGGTGTCATAGTTGTTGACTGGCTGTCAGAGATACTCTACAGAGGGTCTATCTAAAGTATCTAAAGGCCCTCCATAGACACCAGCCATTTTCATCTTGAGTGTGCCTACAGCTTTACGTTTGGGGGAGACAAAGCCAAAGAAACAATTAAGTATGCATGGGCCAAATAATGGAATCAACAGGATAATTATGATTACAGTTAACAAAAATTTCCACCAAGAGGAACCAGCAGTGGCTTCCCATAAGGAGGATAAGGATAAGGTCCAGGGAATTTTAGAGTCTGATATGTCATTGATTTGTTATCTAATATCTTGAACGGCTATTGAGATATTAGCAGAAGGCTCAGGAATATACAAACAATGGAGAATTAAATGATTTAAAACAATCTATATGGAAAAAGGAAGGAGGCAACTGGAATAGATGTCTAACACAGGACAGTGGTGAAAGAAGACTAGAGGTTTTGAGATCATTATTCAAATTCCTAATTATGAAGAACAGAAAAGACAGCATGTGCAATACATATCATCATTTCTTGCTTTATAGTATTATATGTGGTCTGGCGCCATAGTGTTAAAATACAGTACAGTCAAGTCATCTTATGTTAGTGTGAATCTCTCAGTAATTATTTTGTGTCCAAGGTAACCGGGTGGGTCAAGTTCAGTCTCTATTGTATCAGTTCGCATTCAGCTTCCTGTGGAAGCAGGAGGAAAGGTGAGTCACCAAAAATATTTACAGAAACATGTTAAAAAAAAAAAAAGAAACCAGTAAGATTGCAGAAGCACTTTTTCTAGAGGCATTTGCCTGAAGAAATCATACAGTTATTGCTAGGAAAATATCCTAACACCCACCCCTTCACTGGAACCCATCCACAGCTCTGCAGAGTCTGGCCTGTGTGAAGTAAATAGCAGATAAACAACTTCTCACGTTGCTTATAAGATGTGTAAAGTAAGGGACAAGATGTGTAAAGTAAGAGACTATGCAAACCAAATAAAATGAACTGTCAATTTCACTCAGGGAAGCACTTAAGACTAGTTATGCATATAAGCTGCAGCAACTCATTTACTGATAAAAATCAATAAGCTGCCACCTGGGTCATCAGTGGAGCCCTCTCCACTGCAGGAAAACAATTCTGAGCTTTCATAAAAATGAGCCAGAAGCTGCCTCCTTCATTAGCCCACAAATAAGATCAATCTCTCTCTCTATATATATTTTTTTTCAGCTGAGAATCTGTTAAGAATTGTTATTACTTAATCTGGCCATAAGAAGTGATTTCTTTTTCCCTTTCATAACACATCCCTCTTTTAAACGGTGTTTCCTTGATGGAGTACTGATATAGTGGGAACAGGTGAATTTCCAAAATAAGCAGCTCAGACGGAATCCTGATTCTGTGGTCACATTCTAGGTGAAATGGTCATTGTTAAATGTTAATAAATGTCACCTCCAAGCTTCAGTTTCCTCAGTGAAGAGTGGATTTAATATAGTCCATCCCACATGATCGACTTTAAATTACACATTTTAGATATAAATTATTTGGCCTATACTTAGAATAAAATTCTTCCATTATGACAGCATTTGAGCATTACCAGAAACATTTAATGGATTATGTTACTTAAATTCCTTTCTAACCCATGGGCATGGCTTGTTATTCATAAATATTATTTACATCAAGAACTTGAAAGGAAAGTTTAATTTGTTGAGTTAATTCAAATTGAGTATAAGGGATTCCACTACCAGTGATTTTCCTCCTTTCCTCTCCATCTTCGATTTTTCTGTATTTGTGTGATGGGAACATTTTTCTCTTCAGGAAGAGCATTTTTTTTGTTTGTGTGTTTGTTTTGTTTTTTTTTTCTGAAGTCTTCTGGACATAGATGATCCATTTGAAGGATGAATGAATTAGCCTGCAACCCCAATTTTCGTCTCCTCCCAAAGCTCATGCCTTTTTATAGTTTACCTCACTCTGCCTTCCTCCACCCTGTTCTTTTATGTTAGGATAAGATCTGTATCCCAATTATCTTCAGTCTTCAATATATATTTCCTTTGACCTGTTCCCTCTCATTCAGTCAGAGGCTTAAATATCAGATTTCTATTGACTGACTGTTCCTGGAGAGATGTCCTATAATAACAATGTATAGATCAAAATATTGTTTTCTGTCAAAGACTTCATTTTCTATCACAAAATTATTTTTGATTCATTCATTTTAAGCCAAATGAGCCTAATACCTGTGTAAACCTAGGAGTAAATATTAATTAGTCTTCCTAGGAAAACTGTTAAAGGAATATTCTCTTGGAAATTTCCAATCACAGACTGCTGCTTATTTTTATTGAATAAAAGGATAATAACTAACTACAAATAAAATAGAACTAGTTTAGTGAGAAATCTTAGAACCAATTGGGAAATAAGGAATCAAAATAAAATGACTAGTTTTCCTAATCATTTCTTTCATTGGTAAATTTTCAGGTCTTTTATTGTATATAGTGCATGTTTTAACCATATTTTGCCAAGTTTCATGTTTTTCCTATTAACTTTCTTTAGAGACAGTTGGGGAAACAGGGGAGGGGAAACGGATGAGAAAAATAATGAAGCTGTGCTAGGTACATGTAGCAACTCCACACAAGGGATGTATTCATCCTGCACTGTAAATATGTACTAAGAAAAAGAAAAATTGGGAGAACAAAAACCTTTAAAGAAAACAATTCAAAATGTACCTCTTGCCAAGCTGTGATGAGCATGGACTGTCTGATTTGCTTCACTCAACTGCTGGCCGGCCCTGTGCTGTGGATCAGGCAGGAGTGTGAGTGATGGAGGATTTTTTGCGTTGGTGTTACTGAGGAATTCTTTATCACACTGGGGTGCCATCCGCTTCCACTAAGTTTGGGGTGGCTGGTGTTCTCTACTGGCAATGTGAAATATCTCAGTCTGCCCAGATGTATTAATCCGTCTTCTCTGCACGTTCACTTTCTGTGGTTTAAGGTGCCTATAGTCAAACCCAGCCTAAGAATAGTAAATAGAAAATTACTGAAATAAACAATTCAGATGCTCCAAACTGTGAGATGTTTTGAGTGACCTGGTGGACTATCATGTCATTCTGACCACCCTTTGCCTGTCACTTAGTAGCCATCTTGATTAGCAAATTAATTATCACACTATTGCAATTCTATGGTCAAGTGGCCTCATTTTCCTTAATAATGGTCTAAAAGTGCAGGAGTATGAATGCAAAGAATATACTGGGGCAAAACACAGCATAGATTAACTCTGGTACTGTGTGAAATGCTGTGACATATATAATTTATAAACTGCATAAATAGTGTTTGCTACTATCCATGTTTTAGGTATTCATAAAAGAACATGAAATATTTGTGTATCCCCATAGATAAGGAAAGAGGATGCAAAATATTGTTGAATAGTCTCCCTGTAATGGAGCAACCCTGTCTTCAGTTGGTCTGGTCTAGATTCTACCCCACAGCCCCTTCTCAACATTTGACACCCTGGAAGTCACACAGCTCCTAGCAGTCCATTAAACTAGTGGTCCTTTGTGAATTTTCACTGAAACTGTAAATCTAAGTGAGGAGGGTAATTTTATTTGCCTCTCCAAGGGTGAGGAAGAACCTGAGACAAGCTGGAGGTTCTTTCATATACTTCCTAGGTAAACCTCCTTACCACCATTTTTCAAGCCTTCCTTCCACAAACAAATTGAAACATGCTTCTCTTTGAATATCACTACAACTGAAGAGAGCTCTAGTCTCTGCTTAAAAGATCTCCCTCTTCTCCTCTGTATTAGCTTTCTCATTACTGGGAGTGAATACTCAACACCTAAAATTTAAAAGAAGAGGAATTTAATTCTGCTTATATTTAAAGGGGTTCAGTCCCTGGTTAGGTTACTTCAAGGCAGAAACATCATGGCACAAAGGCATAGCAGCACAAAGCTGCTTAGATCATTGTAGCTGGGAAGCAGAGCAGGAGAATGGTGCTACAGAGGAAGGGGTGAGGGACCAGATATAGAATTTAAGTTTATGTCTCTGTGACCCACCTAGAGACACTCAGAAGTGTTTTCCATCAATTGCCTGGAAGGTTCCCTGACAATCCAATGGATGCATTCAACTTAGCCATCACACCCTCAATGGCAGATAGAGTGTAAACAAAGACTGCACACTTGAGACAGAAATTATCAGAATGTGCTTCCAGAAACTTTTAGCACAAGAACATCAGTGAATTGGTGAGTTCTGAGACTCAGTAGCTTACAGCCCAAAGCAAAAGTCCAATTTCCACAGTGGTTTGTTCCCTCAAACTTCATGAGTTATTCCATAGGAACACTGCGTCACCACCACACACGTACAAATGCACTTAACTTCTTGGCAAATTCATCCTTAGCTTCCCTGGTGTAGAAAGACTGGTCTCCTACTGCATTTTTCTCTCCTTATTCACCTCTCTCCTTATACTGAACAAGGGTGGATGGCACAACAGACTAATCTACAACGATAGTCTATTAGCAACTCTACAGAAAGGTGATGGCGACAATGGTTGGTGGCACTAATTCTAAAAGATGTGACCAAATTTCACAATTCCAAGACCAAACAATATTTTCTATAGGCCATTTATTTACCTCTTTTTTCTTAAAAAAATTTCCTACATAGCAGGAATATAAAAGATATAAAAGAAATCTAGTTAGCTTATCTAGGCTGATAACTTCTGGTAGCCTGTATTGTGTACTAGCACTTGTGTTGCTTTCTTAAGTAATCTGTAACAAAATTTTGAGAACTTGGTCTCTTAACAACAAAAATTTATTTCTCATACAGTTCTGGAAGTTTCAAAATCCAGATCAAGGCTCTGAAAAGTTTGGAGTCTAGTAAAAGCCGTCTTCCTGGTTCATATGTTGCAGAACTTTTGCTGGGTTCTTACATGGTGGGAAGGGTGAATAAGCTCTTCAGGGTCTCTTTCATAAGGACCATGCCACCATATATGAGAGCTTAACCTTCATGACCCAGTTGACTTGAGAATCTCCCTTCCCTAATACCATCACAAAGAGGATAAAGTTTCATCTCATAAGTTTTAGGGAAAAACAAGCATTCAATTCATTGCAACATTAACTGAAATAAATTCCAGAATGATAAAAACACATTTTAAGACTTTCTCAAGTTTTTGGTACCTGCAAAAAACATGTTAGCAATATTGAATGCAAAACTAGGGATGCTTCCTTGCTAATAACAATGAATTTCATCATTTTATTTCCCTCAATTTTTTTTGTTTTCCAATCAAATCACATTATTTTCTTATTATTTTGTTAATAGTGAAGTGGGAATAATAATCATTCCACAATGGTGTGGTGTATTAATTTGTTAGTTTTGTTAAATCATTGGAGGAATGAAAGCACTAACTGTTATTGTTGCTTGGAGAATGAAGATGTCTCCAGCAAAGCAT
>RJWM01009050.1:0-69644 GCA_004363535.1 Dasyprocta punctata
CAATCTTTAGCATAAAGCTGTGCTCAATAAATTTTTAAAAACTACATTACTATTAACACAGAAAAATAGATCTTGTAGAGTTTGGCTGTGTTTGAAACAAAATTCAGTGTTAGGTAGAGAAATGCATACCAGAGACTTGACTGAGAAGGGCCCCAAGAAAAAAATAGCTAAAGAATAGTTTCCCCAAATACTGAGTTAGTAAAGTAAATATGGGATTTTCAAAGCACTAGAAATCTAGAGCTTTCTGGGGAATTGAATGTTTTTGGGACAGTCCATGTTCAAGGCCTTGTAATTACAAATTTCCATATTTCTAGATTCTTGGTTTTGAATCTACCATAATCCAGACAAATCAGACTCACATGTGTAAATACCGTGTTTCCCTAGTGTAAGTAACTGAAAGAGTAAATAAGATCCAAAACCTTCAAAAAATATTATGAAAGGGTAAAGAAACTGCTCAAAGGGGAAAAATAACTTGGATAGGGAAAAGCAGAAAAGAAGGAAGAGAAAAGAAAAAAAGATATAAATTTGTATATATACACTTAAGATAGTTAAGATGATTGTACTACTAATTCTATTAGTTCTTGGAACAAAACAGTTAACACAGGATTAGATCAATTTTTCATGTCTATATCTGGTAATCTGAGTAACTGTTTTGAAGATAACTATGCAAAATCACAACCTTTGGTAAATTCCTACCACCTTGTTTTGAAAGCCTATACTGTTATTGTTTTGGGTTCTTTTGTTATTGTTGTTTGTCTATTTTGTTTCTTGTTTTTCTTGTATTTTTTGTTTTGTTTTGTTTTTACTTCTTTAAAGAAAATTAAAAAAGAATCTAGAAAACTTCTGGCACAGGATAGGAAGTTCTTTACTCGTACTATGTGAAAAGACGTATGGCTCCTGATTTTCCTCCTTTGACTGTCACTAAGCTCCTGTGACTAATGCAGCAGGGCTTCCATTCCTGCAAAGGATCACTACCTAGTAGATCAAATTCTCTAGTTTGGATTTTTCTTTTCTTTTTTTTTTTTTTTTTGTGGCACCAGGGCTTGAACTCATAACCTCACACCTGCCAGACAGGCACTTAAGTCACTGAGCCAAACTCCCAGCCCCTAGTTTGGATTTTTCTTTCATGAACACTCTGATACTTTCCAGGGACAACTCTAAATATATCCAGCTTCTTTGATTTTTATCTTCCTTCACAACTCTGCTTGGCTACAAAATCTGAGACTCACAGAATGTTAGAAGCATTGGTCAGAAGGTGTTGGTTTCAATACGAGAGCTTTCTGAAGTTCAGCAATTGTAACTGTTCATCTGTTGTGACTTTTTTCTTTTCTCATTATCTTGCCAATTATTTCTTTCGGATTTCAATCCTCCTATCTACATGGTGAGCATCAGTTTTTTTTTTTGTTTTGTTTTGTTTTTTTTGACTAATGCATATCTGGTAGCTTCATCATCTTTTTGCAATTCTAAGTCATCTCATTGGGACCAAATAGGGCATTTATTCACTCTCTGACCAGACTCTAAAAAGGAGGAAGTAGCCTCCAACTCACCACGATTTTTTAAGAAGACCTATGTAACTGTTGATAGATCCAAGTTAAACTTTTCCATTAATTTCTGGATAATCTTTATGGTAGCTCCCATCTCTGGTGAAGAAAGTTTTTCTTCCTCTTCCTGATCAGGCTATGTTTCTGAGTCTTCTTCTGGTGTACGGAGATCATCATCACACAGAGTTAAGTGAACTGCGAAACCAACTCTCATTCATCACAACTTCCTCAAAGTTATGGGTGTTTTCTGCAACTATTATTTTGATCATCTCTTCATTTTCCCTGACCTCTTCATTCACATATTCTTCTTCAGGCAGATCTGGAATTCTTTTATTCTGTGGTTTCTCTTTGGAAAGTGATTTCCGCCTAGTTTATTGTCCAAGTAACTTGTGTGCTTTTTATTTTTTTCGGTCTTTTTGAGACAGGGTCTCTTCATGCAGTTCAGGCTGACCTTGAGCTCACTATGTAGCCCAGGCTAGTCTTAAATTTGCAATGTTTCTCCTGCCTCAGCCTCTTGAGTGCTGGGATTATGCTCAGCTACTTGTGTGCTTTTTAAAAGTTGGGTTTGTATCTGGGCGTCATGGTGCATGCCTGTAATCCCACCACTTGGGAGACTGAGGCAGGAGGATTGCCATGAGTTTGAGGGTATCCTTGGCTACACAGGGAGTTCAAGGCCAGCCTAAACTACACAGTGAGACTGTCTCAAAAACACCAAAAAACAAACAGAAAACAGAAAGTCCCACAAAAAAACACAAAAAACCCAAACTAACAAACAACTGAGAGAGTGAGGTTGAAAAGAAAGTGGTACAATTTTACCCCAGTGTCAACAAGGGAGAGGAACTGAGTGATGCTATCTGATGCCAAACAGATTTGGGACCAAGCCGAAGGTAGCCCCGCCCCCTGACATGACAGACTTATTTCATTCATTTTCAGGAAAATATTTGTCAAATACTCATATCTTCCATGACAAAAGTGGTTGTTTGCCAAAAGTCAGGTTTGCAACTCAAACAGTTGTACAGTGCTTTGATATGAGACAACACCTGTATTTTTTCCATTAAATCACACACAATTTTAAAGATGTATAAGCAGAATCAGACAAGATTGGGCACGTTCAGGATGAATGACTATGGACTGTAAGCAAGACTAGATTTGGGAACAATCAGCATAAATTCTGGGAGCAATGACCTCCCAGAATTCTCTCTTCTATAAAACCAATAAGAAAATTGGCAAAAACTATCATTAACTTTTTCATAATTATGGACGTTATCAAAAGACTTGAAGCAATCTGGAGAGGATTCATTAAAGAAAAAGTTAAATCTCTGTAAGAGCAGTAAGTTTGTGAAATATTAACTTGTTCTATTCTCTATTCCCCAGCTCCCATGCCAGTCTTCCCAGTTCTGCAGTAGCCTTGAAAACTGTTACATAAATATTCAGTAGGGGTCATTGTTTTGGAGTAGCCTCCTGTACTAGAATCCAGAAGACCAGAATAAACCAGAATAGAGTCTGTGCTATGTGCCATGTATAGTCAAACTGAACTTGAAATGAACCAATTTTCTATAAAATAAGTGATTCTAGTCTATGTGAGTCCATGGTAATAAGGAAGTCCACTCTGTATGAACCCTACAGGAAAAGTAACTTTAAAATGGCCAGTCCATTATTTATATTTTCTGCTTTCTTCTTCCTTTTATGCCTATAAAGCAACCTCTTCTAATCAGCTTCACTCTATCTTATAGAATGAAAAGTTGTCCAATTCTTGAATTGCATATAAGAATCAATTAGCCTAGTTGGGCGTGGTGGCGCACGTTTTTAATCCCAGCACTCGGGAGGTTGAGGTAGGCGGAGCGTTGTGAGTTCGAGGCCGGCTTGGGCTACAACGTGAGCGCAAGGCCGGCCTGAGCTACACAGTGCGACCCTGCCTCAAAAAAAACCAGGGCCGGGAGTTTGGCTCAGTGGCTTAAGCGCCTGTCTGTCAGGCGTGAGGTTGTGAGTTCGATCCCCAGTGCCGCAAAAAAAAAAAAAAAAAAAAAGAATCAATTAGCTTGCAATCACAGGAAAAACCTGGTAGACATAAGAGGAAACAATTGGATAAGAGTTGCCTCAAAGCTTCATTTCCAGGACATTATCATTATTTGACCTTTCTCAAACCTCCATGGAAGACACTATTTGTAAGGCTGCCTGCCTCAGAGGTCATCCAGTGCAAAACTTTCCCCCTCCACCAGGATCTTTTTCAAAGATATTTAGAGGGAATTGTCTAACTTAATGGCTACTTGAAGCAGTAAAAAGCAGGTAAAACAAATAATAAGTTAACAAAACAAAACAAAACAAAAAAAAAAAAGGCAAGCTGGGGAATGAGGTGGCTATAGAGGCTTTGAAAAGCCTTGACATCCCAGAGAATCTAAAAATTAATGTGTGGATGCACATAGCTGTGTGGATGCTTAAGAAACCTGAGAAGGTTGTAAGCAATCTCTAACTGATATGTAGGCTCTGTGACATGATGAAGTGAAGGCTAAGCATAGTTGTCAGCTGCCTGGTTGAGCATGGTAGTACTGCCCCATTTGCACATAGAACTCCTTGGGAAAAACTGGTAGACTTTTACTGGTTTTGGATTTTAAGAAAATCTGTCAGGAGTTCTCTAAAGGAAATCAGCTGATCACTAAGCTACTGAACAGACTTCAGCGCTAACACAGGTCAAAGAACACAGATTTGTGTAATTGAGAAAAATCACTAGATAAATATTGATACAAACAATGATAACAAATTCAGATTGGGGGCATGAATCCAATTTTCACAGATGTCACATTGTATTTTTTAAATTTTCCAATTTTCAACAAAAATATAGTTGGTGCTCTGTATCTGTAAGTTTTGCACTTGCAAATTCACCCAACTGTGGACTGAAAATATTTGAAAAAACTGTGTTCTACTGAATAACTACAGATCTTTTTCTTGTCATTTCAAAAGTAATGCAGTATAACAAATATTTACATAGCATTTGCATTATATTATATAATGTAAGTAATCTAGAGATCATTTAAAATGTATTTGAGAATGTATTTGGGAAAATGTGTTTGTATGCAAATGCTGTATTGTTTTATATAAGAGATTTGAGCACTCATGGATTTTTTTGGTATTGTTGGGGCTGCAGAACCAATCTGCTGTGGATGCTAAGAGATAACTGTATTAGAATAAATGCAAAGAAACATGAAAAGGTAGTCTAAATATGTGGTAAATGTAGTCAATAGAAACTGTCTCTGAGGACATTCAGATGCTGAACTGAATAAAGATTTTAAGTTAGCTATTTTAGATATACTCAAAGAATTAAAGGAAATTATTTCTACAAAACTAAAGTTTGAGAAATATGTTTTACCAAATAGAAAATGCCAAAACATAGACAAAAATTATAGAAAAGAACTAAATAGAAATTTTGGAGTTGAAAAGTATAGTAACAGAAATAAAAATTTACTAGACAGGGTCAAAAAATTAAATAAGCAGAAAAAAGAATCAGTAAACCTGATGATAGGTTCATTGAGATTATGCAGTCTGAGTACAAGGGAAAAAGAATAAGGAGAATGAAGAAAAGAATGAGGACTAAGAAAAAATGAAAAGAAACTCAGAAGGACCCTGTCAAACATATAAACATATTCATAATAGGAGTCTTCAAACGGAAAGAGACAAAAAGGGACATAAAATATTTAAAGAAAAACTGGTTGAAAACATTTAATGAGAAATATTAGTTTATACATTCAAGAACTCCATGAATTTCCCTAGACATATGAGGTGTGATTGAGATATATTGCTAGTGTTTAAATTTTTGAAAATTTATTACAGTAAAGGACACATTACCATTAACCTCCCTCTCCCCCAGTTAATCCCCTTGCTTTGAACACATCTATCCTATTGTTCTTGCCCCTTTCTGAAGCAATTCTGGAAGTCTTCATTTGTATCTTCAGTTGTGCCTTTGTGGCTGCCTTGGTGTCCTGAATCAATTCAAAAAATTTAGCCTTCATGGTCATATTGACTTTAGGAAAGATTCAGAAATGGAATAGTGCCAGATCTGGTGTATAAAGTGGATGAGGAGACGCCATAGTATTTTTATTTGGTGGAAACTGCTGTAGCAGAAGTGATGTGTGACACAAAATGTTGTCATAATGGAGTGTGAAACCCTTTGCCCGCTTCTATGCACATTATTTCTTAATGTTCTAGTAAGCTCTTATAATATTCAGAGTTCATCATAGTATTCATAAATTCAGCTTGAACAGTTTCATCAGGGTCAAAAAACAATCAGCATCACTTTGATGCTGAATTTTTTCCCCACACATGATGAGAACTGGGTGATATCCATTAGTCTCAGATCATAACCACAGATCCAAATTTCATCTCTCGTGATGTCATTTCTCAAAAACCTACAATCTGAAGTGGCACAATCTTGAAACTCCAAGGAAAGTGACAAAATTTCATGTTAATTCATTGTTTGTGATTGTACGGGACACTGTCACACACACACCTTCTCTCATCTGTTGCTCACAACTGATTGTACCAAACAAGTTGAAATATGTCACACAATATTACTAAGGCTTGTTGTACTTTATTGAAGCTCCTGCATTTTCAATGAATGGCACTCAGCAGTAGCGTTCACTGTATGTTTTGATCACTTCTCATATGTTAAAGTATGTTGTTACAAAGAAATAATCTTAAAAGCAGAAAAGAGAGAAGAGACTCATCACATCCACGAGATCCTCAATTAGATAAAAATCTGATTTTTCACCAAACCATAAAAGGAGAGCAAAATGTGGGATAACATATTTATACTGTTGAAAGAAAAGAATGACAACCAAGGATTCTTAATTAAGTGAACTATTCTACAAAAATGAAGGAAAATTAGGATACTCTCAGATAAATAAAAACTGAATGTATCATTAATATTACTACCTAAGGAGTTCTCTGAGCTGAAAATTAAAGAACACTAGACAGAAACATGAATTCACATGAAGAAATAATGATCACTGGTAAAAATAACTGTAACTATGCCGGGCGTGGTGGCGCACGCCTTTAATCCCAGCACTCGGGAGGCTGAGGTAGGCGGAGCGTTGTGAGTTCGAGGCCGGCTTGGGCTACAACGCGAGCGCAAGGCCGGCCTGAGCTACACAGTGCGACCCTGCCTCAAAAAACCAGGGCCGGGAGTTTGGCTCAGTGCCTTAAGCGCCTGCCCTGGTAAGCGCGAGGTTGTGAGTTCAATCCCCGGTGCCGCAAAAAAAAAAAAAAAAAAAAAAAAAAAAAAAAAAAAAAAAAAAAAAAAAAAAAAAAAAAAAAAAAAAAAAAAAAAAAAAAAAAAAACAAAACAAAAAAAACTGTAACTTGTTTGTGGATAAATATGAAAGATAGTGTAGATACCCGATAGCCAAAACAATTTTTAAAATGAACAAAGTCAGAGCCATCATATCTCCTGACTGTAAAACTTCATATGAAGGTACCATAATGAAAAGAATTTCCAACTGGCATAAAGACAAACGCATCATAGAAAAAAGTAAGCCAGGTGCGGTAGTATATGTTGGGAGCCATTGAAACTGGAAATTGAACACACGTGCAGGGCTGCAGCATGGCCAGGGCATGGCCAACCCAAGAACAAAGAGACGCCTCAAAGGGCAAGATAAGGTCACAGCTGAGGAACCTGGCTCCAACTCCAGTTAACTAAATAAAGACTGTAGCTGCAGATGTTTCACTGCTGTAGTGAAATGCAACATGGAGATCTTCTCCTAAGATACTTCTCCTAAATTAACATAATCTGTTACTTGGAAAAGTCCTTGAACCACTCCCAAGATCTGTTTAGTTTCCTGTGTTTTCCACTCTAACTCCCTCCTTGTTTGAAAACCAAATAAATATGGGCCATCCAACAATGTTCCTTGTCTTAGCTCCCAGAGTCAAGAACTCTGCAGAGGGTTTTAATCCTCCTGGAGCCCTAAAGTCATACCACTTATCTCATTTATTTAAGCATTCACTGTACACTCATTTGGGAGATTGGGGATCTAGGCCAGGTCCCTGATAAGTATACACCTGGGGTCCCACCTACTTGGGAGGCTGAGGTAGAGGATCCCAAGGTTGAGGCCAGCCTGGGCAAATTAGTGAGACCCTGTCTGAAAATAAATAAGGGTTGGGCAATGCACCTCATTTGTAGAGTGCCTTCTTACTATGTTTAAGAATCAGGTTCAATTCCTAGTACCACAAGCAAAAAACAAAAAAAGATTGATAGACCCAAGGAGTACAACACAGAGTCTAGAAATAAACCCTCAGACTTACGTTCAAATAATTTTCAACAAGAATACTAAGAACATTCAATGAGGGAAGGACAATCATTTCAACAAATGGTACTATGAAGACTAGATATCCGCATGCAAAAGAATGAAGATGGACCTTATACCACATACTATACTAAATTAGCAAAACTGGACTTAAAATGGATCAAAGATCTAAACATAAACACTAAAACTACAAAGCTCTTAGAAGAAAACAGGAGAAAACTTTACGACATTGAAGCCAATGACAATCATGGCAACAATTTCTTGACATGACATAAAAAGCATAGTCAACAGGAGACAAAAAGAGATAAATTTGTCTACTCAAAATATTTTAGAAAACTGCATCAAAGGACACCATCAAGGAAAATGCAAAGGTAATCCAATAATGGGAGATAATATTTGCAAATCATATGTCTTATAAGAAATTAATATTCAGAATCTATAAAAGGCTCACATAACTTAACAACAAAAAATACAGCAACAACAACAAAAAATAAAGCAACCCATCTAAAAAACTGGGTGTGTTGGGGATTATAGCTCAGTGGTAGAACATTGACTAGCTTGTGTTGGACCTTGAGTTTCATCCCCAGCACCACAAAAAATAAAAACAAATAGCAACAATGGAAGGGGAAAGGATATGAATAGACATTCTCAAATGAAGGTTTACAAATGGCCACTAAACACATGAAAATATGTTCAACATCATAAATTGTTAGGAAATGCAAATGAAGACCACAAGGAGATACTATTATATAACCCTTGTGGTGGCTGATGTTAAAAAAACCAAACAAACAAACCAGAAAATAACTTGCATTGGTGAGGATGTGGAAAAATTAGAACACATGTGCATGGCTGGTGGGAATGTAAAGCTTAATAAGATGCAATGGAAAACAATATGGCAGTTTCACAAAATTTTATTTGTTTTGCTTTGTTTTTGGTGGTGCTGGGAATTGAACCCAGGGCCTTGCACATGCTAAGTCAGTGCTCTATCACTGAGCTACACTTTCAGTCTCTAAAATTTTAAATATAGAATTAATGTATAATTGAACAATTTCACCTCCAAGTCTACACCCAAATGAGCTGAAAACTCAGTAGGTGGAAGCAACATATATAGGCATCTGGATAAACAAATGTGTTATAAACTTTCAATTGACTAATATTCAGCTAAAAATTTTAATATGTGATAAGCAAAGATGAATCTTGAAGACATGCTAAGTGACATATGTTAATCAAAAAGGGCAAATATTGTATGACAATGTATGTGAGGTAACTAGAGTTATAAATTCATACAGAAAAGGTAGAATGCTTGTTGTTGGGGCCTGGGGAATGGGAAGAATTTGAAGTTATTGGTTAAAGGGTAGAGTTTCAGTTTTGGAAGATGCAAAAAGTTCTAGGAATGGATCATGGTGATGACTGCACAACAGTGTGAATGTACTTAAAGCCACTGAATTGAACTTACAGATGATTAAAAAGATAAATTTTGTGTTATGGTTATTTTATAACAATTAAAAATAATATGTAAATATGCTCATTATCCTTTATACCCAATCATCTCATTTCTGAGAATTGATACTACAGATATTTTACATATATAAAATGCTATATGTACATATAAAGTGATATGTACATTCTTTGCATACATCAAGTGACATTTATATTCTTTGTACTTAAAAAAGTTTGAACATAATTGAAATATTAGTCAGTAGAGGAATGGATGAAGAGATCAAAGTATATTCTTAAGTGAAATGCCTGTGTTGAGTGTGGGGCAGTGAAGAAAGCAATGACTATTAGGTTAGTATTGTGGAGTCTGGTACTTTAACTCATCTAAGGTATCTACAATTTTAAGCACTATTAGTGCAAATGACAACTCAAAAAAAAAAGTATTTTTTTTGAACAGGCACTATAAAGAAAAGAAATATCATAGCACTAGGTCACTCATAAATTTTCTGATATATAATAATCATACTTATACAAAGTTATTATTTTTTTTCCCATAGGTATCCTTTAGGGAGTGCTTTTGCCCAGACAAGAGATAGTATGGTGAACATTTGTCTGGGAAATTATTCAACAATATCTAAGTGCCCACATCTGAGTATAGAACTCTCATTAGGTGGAGTGAAGGGATCCACAAAAATAACTTCCATTATGTATTCTAAAGAGAAAATCACTTTTTTTTTTGAGTTAGTGTCTCACTATGTAGTTCAGGCAGGCCTCAAACTCATGGCAATCCTCCTGCCTCAGTCTTCCAAGTGCTGCGATTACAGCCTGCACCACCATGCCCAGCTTCACTTAATTTTTTTTTAAAGTGGAAAACATACAATAAAGAATAAACAGATTGTTCTAATGAATGTGCTACTTTATGGTCTGAAATAATGAAAAGAATTAGAAGGATTTACTATATTTCAGGGGATCTAATGCTCACAATCCAGAAGTGTTGCCTTAAAGAAAAGTGTTGGGGTCTAGTTGTTAAGTAACAACCAGATTCATGAGAATTTTGAGGATATTTCTAGACACCAAGAACTGAGAAGGATTCCAGTAAATCCTAAGAAGTGGATAATTTTGGCTAGCAAAGAATATTAAAAAAGGAGAACTAGGACCCAGAAAGAGAATGAAATGAAGAGTTCACATTTTTTGAGCACCTGTTATGTGTCATACACTGCACTGAATGCTTCGCTTTTTATTTGACACTCGAAACCACCCAAAAACCAGGAGACACAATCTCCATTTTATAGATAAGAAGGCTGAGGCTTTAATTTCAAGTTAGCATAGTTGGGCCAGTTCTGTATCAGTTTAGCAAAATGAACGGAGACACACAAGAAGGATAGGTTTACGAGGAAGCTAGCATGATACTGAGATAAAACTGAACAAAGAAGACTTACTTTTGGACCCGGTGCTCCAGGTGGACCCTACAACATAACAAATTAAAAATTATTTAGTAGGCATCCTGAGCTAGGCAAGTATATATTCACCAATAATAAATATAACATATATAAATGTAAATCTACTCACTGGAGGCCCTGGTTGACCTCTTGGTCCTTGGGGACCCTGGGGAAAAGGAAGACAAAGTATAACATATACATGTATGCATGCATATATTTTGACTTGGTATAACCAAGAGAACTAACTTTCAAAACTTCTAACATAGCCATTTTGTATGAGGCAAGTCAGAGGATTAAAATCGTTTTGGTATTTCAAAGCTTTTGCACTTATCACCCCTATTCATTAATGAGCTGTATTTAGATTCCTGTTTTACCAATATTACCAGAAATTGAATTTACTCATTTTAATAAACTTTTAAGTGTGACACTTAAAAAGTTAATACTTTCTAAGCATAATTTCCTGTTATTTCTACCTATCACTCAACAATTAATCCTAAAAGGAGAAATTTTAGTGTTCTTAAACATCTCCTGTTCCTTCATATACTATAAATTAGGCAACAATTCCTGGTGATTTCACCTTCAAATGTCTCCAAATTACTTCTCCGTCCTCATAGTACCTGTCTTAGCTCAGTGCTAATCAGGTGTTGTAAACTGACTCAGTTCCTGTAAAGCCAATGGTTGAAGTCCTAGTCTCCAATATGTTGGTGTTGGGAGTGGGGGTGAGGTAGGAGTTATTTAGGTCCTGAGAGTGGAGCCTTTGTGAAATTAGAGCCTTATAAAAAGAGACATCAGATAGGTGATCTGTCTCTCCTTTGAGCGAGGACACAACAGAAAGGTGTTCTTTTATAAACTTAAAAGAAATCGCTCAACTGATACAGAATTAACAGCCCTTTCCATCTTAGACTTAGGTTCTATAACTGTGGGAAATAAATGTTTGCCATTGAAGCTAACTAGTCCGTGGTAATTTTGTATAAAATCTAAGATGACTAAAGACACAATGTTTTGCCAGTACCTCTAATCTGATTTCCAGACTTTATTCTCTTCACTATGTTAACTATATTCTACTAATAAAATATAAATACAATAATGCCATTATTTAGTTAAATGAGTCAGGGGGCCTTTACTGTTTAGAGAATTAAATATAAACAATAGTTTGGATACCTGTCATTTACTGAGATCTTACTATGCAGCAAGCTGTGTGCTGTATTTCCATTTTACACATCATATGAAAATGGAATGGTTCAGTAACCACCAAAAATCCAAGTCAACTAAATCCAAAAGTGCATGTTTTTATTTACTGTGCACCACTACCTCTTCAAGGTCAGGTCTTTATTTCTATTTATTTCCTCAACATATACAAAGCATCTTCAACCAATTACTTATAGATCTCTGAATCTCCCTAGTTCTCTCATACATGGATTCTCTTGCAAGTTCAATTTCCTTAGTCAGGAATGCTTTTGCCTACCTTTTACTCTTTGTTGAAGGCCTATTTCTCTTACATTACTACTTAGAATTCTATGATCACCTAGCCCATCTCCCATACTACCTTCTCTTTATTCACTGTTTCATTGCATTCTATAAAACATACCCCCCAGAAAATCTGTAAGGATCTTTAAAAATTATTAAAAATTTTTATTTTATTCCAAATCCATTTTATTTCAAGGAGAAAAAGAAGAAGAAGAAGAAAAAACTAAAACAAAATTTCAAAACATGTCAATAAGGGGGCAACAATGGTACATACATCGCACATTGTCATCCCCAAATAATTCACCTAGAGCACAAGACATCTGCATTCAATTGTTAGGATCTTAGAGCATCTTAAAGGGCTCTATCTTCATCAGTGAATGAATCTGATTGATAAGATTATACTTTAGTGGCATTATTGTGAAGTAACAGAACTTAGTTGAAGGAAATGAGTTTTAGCGGCATGACCTGAGGACAATGTCTGGCTTCTGGCCCCTTCTTCTCTGGTTCTCTCACCCTTTCTGCTTCCTGGCTACTGTAAGGTGAGCAGAGGGGCTCCATCATGCCCTTTAACCATGGTGCTCTGCTTTATCACAGTCCAGAAACAACAGAACCAAGGAACCATGGACTGAAACATCTGAAACTGTGAGCCAAAACATATGTTTCTTCCTGTAAATTGATTTTCTCAGGTATTTTCACAGTGACAAAAAGCTAACACATTTATCATTTGACTTAAAAAATACTGATGAATGCATATTCTTGAACCTTAGAATGTTGTCTTTTCCTTTATGTAAATCCTATATGTTGTTTTCTTTACGTAAATTCAATCGATTTAGGTTTGTGCTGTTCAGACTGATTCAGTTGCAGAATGCCTCCACTTTCTCATTTATAAACTTAAAAGCTTCCACTGTGGAACACATAATACATGCTTCAACCTACTAGATTGCCGCTAGCAACCCTCCCCTTTCCCCTAGTTATGACAATCAAAAATAGCTTTATACATTGTCAAATGTTTCTTTTGGGTAAAGGGTTAAATGGCTTTTGCTGGAGACCACTTAGAGGGTTAAACTGAAAGTTTAGTCATCCTAAATAAGATTTATTAGACAGGAAAGTCATTAGGGTGAAACAGTTATAGGGCATAGGATGTGAAGCAAGTCAGAATCTGTTCTTCAAGCTGTCATGCGGGTAGCTGGGCTACTGTCGATACAGGTTTCTCACCCATCTTGTTCCTAATCTTCATTTTTCTGAGATGGCTACAATTTATAGAAAACTACAATTGCACAAGTACTAGGGGATCTGGGATCCAGTCTTGTCTTTGTAACTAATTTGCTGTATGACCTTGAGCAAGTTGCTTCACATGTGGGTTATTTTTACATTTGGTAAAGATAATGGTCAAAGTTATTTTGCTTATTTTTTGAGATAGGATCTTGTTATGTTGTTCAGACTGTCCTTGAACTCACTATGTAGCCCAGGCTGGCCTCAAACTCATGGCAATCCTCTCGCCTCAGCCTCCTGAGTTCTAGGGTTACAGGTGTGTGCCACCATGCTTGGTTTCCAAAGTTCATTTTAGGACTGTAATTTTAAGCCCCTTATCAATTTTAGGCCCCATGCTTTCTTATCTGGGGAAAAGATGTACATATGTGCATGTGGTTGGACATTTTAAGTGACTGGAAGTTTATGTGGGTATAAGGGAATGTATACTTGAAGCAAAAGAATTTGAAAATTTTTCATTTGAATGAATTATACTATCTGTGAAATTTAAAAATATACACATACATGCTTTTAATTTTAACTTTTTTGATATTTAGGACATTTTCTCATACCTCAATATTTCATATAATGCTTAGGCCATCCTTCTTACTTTCAAATTGGAGGCAATGGGACCTTGTGGTGCAACAGCAGCACGTCTGAACTTTGCCACATTCTATGTATTCAGTAAATATTTTTTGTGTGCTCATGTGTCAGATGCTGAGAACTAGGTGCTATAAAATATATATCATGCCTTAATGGAACTCACTGTATGTAAGAGAACTGAATCTCTTCTATGAGGCCTTTCAAATATTTGAAGACAGCAGTCATGGCTCAACCCCCAAACCTTCCCTAATTCAGTTACCAACAACTCATTAAATGTATTTTGAATGCCAAGTATAACACTAAACTAAAACACAACACTAAAACAAACAAGAACAATTGTCTGTATCAGAGAGCCTACATTCTACTGAGAGAAAGCATAGTAAAAAATCAAATACATATTTAATATGCCAGGTATAATGGAAGAGATAGGTTAAGGAAAGATAAGGAGTCTCAGAAGGATGGGATATTGCTATTATATGTAGGCAGAAGGCAGGCATGAAGTGAACTGGAGAAGATTTCAAGTATGCAAGTGCTATAAGAATAAAATTAATTATACTAGTAAAGTCTTGATTAAAAGGTAATGAGTTTACATAGTGATGGCTGATTTTTCGTTCTTATGACAGATAAAAGAATGGTAAGGTACCAGGCATTATACTAGATCCTAGGTACTAAGAATTATGAGCAGCGATGGGAGCAGAGTGTGTCCAAGGTATCAGCAAGTCTGCCCTGAGCAAATGACCTTTTCATATTTGAAACTTCAAGAGCAGAACTAGAGGGATATGGAAGACATTAGAGAAATAGATGCAAAACTGAGAAGTGCGGAGAGAACAGAAAGTACAAGGACTGGGATGTGATTAGGCTACAGAGTCCAGCAGAAGTTGACTCTAAAACATCCCAGGTATTTCAACTGGTCTTTCCAGGAAATGGCTTCCGGATCAATTTGAGTCTTTCTCTGGATGGATGGACTTTAACTTTGTCTGTTTCTCTTGCTTTATTCTGGAGGTCATATTTCTATTAGCACAACATGAGATTGTAGTCATAATCCATTGAGTTTATAATTCATCAGAGCCACTCAGCCTTTCTTTTTTCTCATGAAATGCTTGTGGAACTTTGCTGTAAGTAGTTGAAATACCCTAATCCAAATCGAAGTTTGTGTTCTAGCCCCATTACTTGGAGAGCGAAAGTTCAGGAGACATGCAGAGCCAGAGAGGTGTGGGAAATCAGCTAGTTTCATGTCTCTTTATTTTTTCTTTCTCATTTCCATGCTTCTTGAAGAATATGGCTTCACTATATGCATGTATTCTTGCTTCTTGCTATGTGATGTGTACTGAGAAACAGCTAGGGCCACATTTCACAACTTTAACACATTTGTTGTACTGTCCCTTTAGAATTCTTCGGCTATTTAAATTCACATACAGTGGTACTTCAGTTCATGAACTTGATTCTTTCCACGATTCTGGTCACAAACCGAGTTAGATGTGAGGTGAACTGAAGCATAGTACCAATGTAATTTCCCTTTTCCATCTCTTTAATATACCAGTAAATTTCATATTGTAAGTCCCAACCATACTCTGTCATGAGAAGGAAAAGTCAGCCATCACTATGTAAACTCATTATCCTTTAATCAAGATTTTACTGCTATAATTAATTTTATTCTTATAGAGCTTGTATACTTGCAATCTTCTCCAGTTCATGTCATGCCTGCCTTCTGCTTATAACTGCTGCTTCAGTAAGTTCAACAGGAATCCTGTGCTGTGTAAAATATTAGCTGCTCTAATCATGGATTAGAGATGATGGATATGTTAATGTTCTCCACTATGGTAACTTTTTGTTGTATATATCCCATAACATCATGTTATATACCATAATCCAAACAATAAAATTTTTATTAAAAATAGGCTCAATTCAATCTCTACTCGTTAAGTGGAAATCCCTCCTTTCACTTGGAAGAACTGATGTTCTAAAAATATGGCAAATAGTGTCAGTCTAAGCCATGTAGTTCTTGAAAATACCATTGGCTCAACCTCCTACTACTGTTTTTAATTGGCTGAAATACACAAGTAAGAATTTGCTTCTGCTTTGCAGACCTAGTTAGTTCTGACTGGATAGTGGATGTGAACCTAAAGTCACTTTGCAGTGCTCTTGTTCTATTACTAGTGAAGACGTTCATCTCCTCTCCTAATGCCTGACAAGGCAAATACCCTTTTCACACAGTGATCTGGGAAGAACGGAGCTGGCAGGTTCTTAAATGTTTTCAAGGGTTTATCAGATTTCACTGGAATATACCACATAGGTTAATTCTTCTTGAAAAGTATAATTTTATTTTTATATCACAAGCAGCAAAGACATAATAATGAATCATTCTAACACGATCCTTGATGTCCCCCTAGTTTATAGCCTAGTGACAAGGGATACCAAAGTCACGAATGTAATTAAACTTACAGTTTCTCCTCTAAAGCCTTTTTCACCTCTGGGGCCCTGCAAGGGGGAAAAAACAATGATGGTTCAATATAATCGATGGTTATATACTGAATGTAGTTGAGGATGTACACAAAATCATGACACTTCGGAGTTTTACTTTTCTCTGTAGTAAAACTTGTTTTGTTAATTTAATATACATTTTAATTTTCTTTTCCTGAGTAAAGCAAAACAAACCAAAAATAACCTGCTGGTTCACGATGCTTCTGTTTTACTATCTCTAATTCCACCGTAAAGTGAGATTAGGACTACAAACTGTTCCTTCATTTAAGTCAGAACAGCTGATCTGACACTCATACCCAAAACAATTTAGAAAGGAAATTCTAAATTAAGTTCAAATTTTAGTATTTGTTTCCCTCAGCCTTTGAAAATCCTGCTTCTAAGCTGGTTTCCTCCTTTTCTTTCATCTTCTCTGTTTATTCTCTTTTCTGAGCTGCAAGAGGCACATTTTGAGCTGTATGTTTTCACTCAGTTCAAAGTATTTTCTAACTTCCCTTGGGACTTCTTTGATCCTGGGATTATTTAGAAATGTGTGATTTAATTTTAAAGGTATTTGAAGATTTTCTTTTTATCTGTTTTTGATTTTTAGTTTAATTCCATTTTGGTCAGAGAATATACCTTGTGTGACTTCAATTCTTGTATATTCAGTAAATTTGGTTTACAATCTAAAATATCACCTATTTTGGTGAATATTCCACATGCACTTTGAAAAGAGTGTGTAGTCTGCTCTTCTTGGGTGGACCTACTGCTTTGTAAACTCGTGTTACTATTTTCATCTTAATTCTTGTGGAAATTATGTATTTTTTGATTAAAATGATACTATTTATCTTTTTTCCAAATCCATTTTATTCAAGAATAAAGAGAAAGAAAAAAAAAAGAGGAAGAACAAGAAAAAAAACCAACAAAATTTCAAAACATGTCAATCAGGGTTATTTATCTTTTAACTTGAATTTATACCTCTATAACACTGATGGTTTCCATGCTAATCCACATTCCATAACATAATTTTAATACTAAATTTACTAAACTATGATTATTTGTATTTAATTTCCATTTCTTAAATTAAAATTTGTAAACTATCAATAGTGCTGTGATATAAATATCCTTATACTATATAGTTTTTTGTTACAAATTGTCCTAATAGTTTTACTATCATATGCACACCTGAAAAATATGGGAGTGTATGTTTCTTCTGATGCCACTTTCTTTGTTTACAAGTTAAAATCTTATTTATTTGCCTGTCTTGTCCTGTCAACCTTGTATCAACTATCAAAACTGATTTTTAAGATATCCTTACAGCATTTCCCCCCATCTTTCTCACTCTGAACCCAGTATTAACAACCTAGGACATATCTTCTCATGCTTTTTTCCTAATCATATATTGACAAATATATTTACACATTTATGGCAGGTATTGGTCATGTTTTATTTTAGGATTATATTATATAATGATCTATACATTATGCTTTTCCTACTTTGAATGTGTCATGAAATAATTGATATTCAACCAAGCAAGATATACCTAATTCTCTTTAATAACTGCATATTTCATGAAGTGACTAGACTATGATTATTTAAGCATTCTTTTGCAGGTGAGTATTCAGATGTTTTCAACAATACTGTGCTGTGAAAAAGATCTTTGTGAAATTCTCCTAGTGTATTTTATCTTTGGAACAAATTCCTCAAAAAGAACTGCTTGGTTAAAGTATATACATGTATATTTGCACACACATCTTTCAACATAGGCGATACTTTACATTTCTGCCAGGGAAGTTAGATACAATTTGCTTTAGTTAGACATAATTACTTTAATTTGCATTTGTTTGGCTTAAAATTATGTGTGTATGTTTTAAAATAATACTTGACTTTTTGGGTTTATACTTCATTCTTCTATTTTTTCTTTTTCATACTAATTTGTAAGAGATCTTTGTATATTAACTCATATTGTATGCTTTGCAAATATTTTCCCACTCTGTATTAATTTTTGGATGTTATTTAGGAATATTATTCCACACAAAATTTAAAACTTTTTTTTATTGTTCTAAAGAGAATAAAACCAAACAAAATAAAACAGAATAGAATTGATCAAAACAAAACAGTGAACATGATACAGGACTTCAAAACAAGATAATAGGAAATCAACAATGGCTACCATAATGAAAATTTAAAACTTTTAATATGTATATTTACAATGATCAGTTTTCTTATACATGTCTTCTGAATTCTTAAGCTACACTTTAATTTTCTAGATTATTTTTCTAAGATTCTTATTACCTCAGTTTTTTACATTAAAGTCTTAAAAAATTAATCTAGGATTTAAAAAGTATTGATGAAACCAGGTTTCAATTTCTTATAGCAGTAATGGTACTTGAAATACCCGTGTCCCTTGCCTATCACAGATGCAGACTGGCCACACGGTCAAATGCTCCTCAGTTAGGTGCTAGGAATATGCAATATCTGAATGTGATTCTCAAGAAATTGTATCCTCTCATGTTGGCGAGCCTATTGAATGCATGCTGCAGCCAGCTGTTTACCACTGAAAGCTCTAAAAGATTTGCCATCCCTATTATAAATCCTTTTGCTTAAAAATCAAGCTAGATTTCAGGATAGCAGTGTAGAAATATGAAAAGAATCTGGTCTTGGACAACAAAATGGGGTCACTAAATTAACCAAATCTGAAGCTCTTACTACTTAATGGGACATAATTTTCCTTAAGTTAAAGCTCATTTGTTTGATTCAGGTTTCCTATTACTTGCAGTCGAAATAATCCTGACTTACCATTTTCATTATAATTAAATTCCTGTATGTTAGATCTATTTCTAAGCTCTAGTTTATTATACTGATCTGACTGATTACTTTTTTACTATTATATAATTTCATTATAAGTGTAAGTTAATTTACAATGATTTTGTAGTACTACTGTTTTCTTATTTTGAAAACCAAAATCCTCAGGTCAACTACTGTTTTTTTCACAATATTTTTGCCATTCTCAAATGCTTATTTTTTCATAATGAACTTTTCATATTAGAATGGAAAAAATGGAATATGGGAAAAATTTGATGTGCATGCTGAATATTATAAGGCCCTTTAAGAACCATCTATAGACAAAACACTGAGATATTTTAATTGAGACATTTATCACATTTTCCTTGACCAATTAATATTTCACATTTTTGACAGAAAAGAACAGTCATTCCATAATCAGAACAATATGTGCTCTTTAGCTTGCTGAAGAACCACCCACTGAAATATGAGAACTCTCCCACTTAAAATCTTATGTAATTCTAAGTGGCAAAAGTTGAAAGACTAGAGAATGCTGAGTTACACGTTTTCTTTATTTAAGTAAAAACCTAGTAATGTTGGTGGTGAATTCTCCATTATCAAAGATAATAATTATACTTAATTCTTGAAACATTCCATTTTTTTATCTCTGTGTGTCTGTAACATTTGATTCAAAATATTAATTCTCTGATGGGAATGATTTTCCCTTTCCAAGTCTCAATTTCACACTTTCTAGTGTGTTCCTTTTCATGTTTACACTATTATCAGAATTACAAAAACTTTCCCATGACCACCTTCCCAGTAATTGTCTTATTTGTTTTACATTAGAGCCAAATATCACAAGTGACTGACAATACATTGCCTCGATTTCCTCTCCAGAAATAGCTTGAATGGGATGGAAAGAGCACTGGTCTTGAAGTAAGAAACATCAGCTGTGGAGTTCACTATTTCTATCACCTTGGATGACTAGGTGAATCTCTATAAATCTTGTTTACTTCTTTATTTATTAAATGGAAATAATATTTATTCCAGAAGTTTGCTGTAAGAATTTGAGAAACATTGGAGGAAGAAGGACAAAATAAAACCAAACTCATGGAAATAAAAAAAGGAATTTGAGAAAAAGTTATTAAAAAGTTTCATCTGTTTCTTTCTTCACTATAATCTGCACTCCATCTTGTATTACAACTTAGTCTCTCAAAGATCACCACCGACCATTCTTAAAATCTCATCTATATAATCTTGTACTATCTTGGTTTTCTTTCTATTTTGATCAACTACAACTCTTCCCTTGCAGTGGGTGGTTTCAAATACTCATATCTTGGTGGTCTGCCCTTCCACTGTTATCTATCTTCTGTCCTTTGAAAACTGATCTGCTTCGGTGATCATGTGTTTGCTTAGGATGTTACCCTCTCTCCAGCTCACTTCTATTTTCCCGACTCTCTCATTCTCATACCTTCATTGCATATATAAACCTTAAGTTCTTAAGACTGACCTTCAAGAAGAAAAATATATATTTATTTTTGTCTTTTTTTCTCAGTATACTAGCTGATTCTTGAAAGATTATTCTAGAAATAGGAATAAGGAAAAAGCATATAAAAAAGAAAGAAGATCCATATTTTGACAAACTTACAGTTCTACCTGTTGGGCCTATTATACCTTCTCTGCCAAGAGGGCCAGTGTTTCCCTGTTGGGGTTAAAGAAAGATAGTCAGGATCATTCTGAGAATAATCCAGAAAAACCCTAGAGAATTTTCTTGCAATGTTAAAGACAAATAATTACAGTTTTATATAAAATCTTAAAGTATTAGTATAAACCATAGTTATCTTGATTCATGTTATGTGACACAACTGTGCATATTGCTGTTGTTTTCTTTCAAGATATATATAGATAAATATATAATTTTTATATAGACAGTATTTTATATATTTGTAAAATTTCTAACAAATATAAATCAGAATTGTAGTGTTTATAAATCCAATGAATCATTGTGTTATTATATAACAAATGAAACATTTTCTCTAAAATATTAGAACAATGAATAAATTTTTGAAAAAATTTCTGAATAGAAGCTGTGGGAATAGATTATTTGAAATACAATGTCTTGTTGTCCGTCCACTGGTAGCTTTAATACTAACTTGGTCTAGACTGACAAATTACCTGATAGTCTAAATCTAAAGGAATCACTTTTAAACACAGAAATCAACTGTAAGTGGTAATTTGTACATAAGATATCTGAATTTGAAAGATCCCACAGTCAAGAGAGTTGTTTACTTAACCTAATCAAATATTGCTTTTGAGTAGCTATCATTAAAAAAATCAAGAAAGCTTTAATCTAATAAAGTAAATTGAGGTGACTCTCTAAAATAATGATTTATGGGCTGGGGATACAGCTCAGTAGCACAGCGCCTGACTGACAAGTGTGAGGTCCTGAGTTCATTTCTCGATACTAAAAAACAACAAAAAAAAAACATTCATAGAAGAATAGAAAAGTATAACTGCTTTCTAGAAAAAAGTAGATCAAAAGAGTAAACAATTGTCTAAATTTATCTAAATGTATTCAAAAGATGTGGTGCTATGAATTTAAATGTAGGTTCCAGCTAATTGCATTTTTGAAATGGTGGCAAATTCTGATTTTTAGCACAATTAATTTTATTTAATTAAGTACTTATTGAGTTGGGGGCAGGAACCAGGCACTGGCTCACTTAGTATCCATTCTGTACACCAACTGTGTAATTAGCAAGCAACCTTATAACATAATTTATCAATCAGATATGTATTCAAATTCTGATTCCTCTAATTTACTAGCCAAACATGATGTTGAACAAATTATCTTTCTGAGACTTAGTTTCTACATCTGCAAAATAGGAATGATAGTATCTTTCACAGGATTTTCATGAGAATTCAATGAAATAAGAAACGCAAAGTGAACAGTACCTGGTATGCAATAGTGGTTTATTAAGTATTAACATACCAAGACCTTTCATTTGTCTCCTATAATGACTTAATAAACAAATATCTGTGTTTGTAATTTAGTAGTTGTGAACTAGTTATTCGAACTTTACTATTAATGAGATGGTAATTTCTAGACTTTCAAAGCAACACAAACTCAGATTGTGGCCCACAGAGAATCAGCACTTCATGACACCCTGCTTAGCACAGATGCTAGGCAAACAGACAAGATCAAGAAAAGATGGAGTCAGCCTGGTGTGGTGGCATACGCCTTTAATCCCAGCACTCGGGAGGCTGAGGTAGGGGGAGCGTTGTGAGTTTGAGGCCGACTTGGGCTACAACGCGAGCGCGAGGCTGGCCTGAGCTACACAGTGCGACCCTGCCTCAAAAAAGCAGGGCTGGGAGTTTGGCTCAGTGACTTAAGCGCCTGTCTGACAGGCGCGAGGTTGTGAGTTCGATCCCCGGTGCCAGAAAAAAAAAAAAAAAAAAAAAAAAAATGAAAAGATGGAGTCAATTGAGAACCTAAACTAGAATGAATGGATCTAATTAGTGGAGGAATTTAATATAAATAAGAATATAGAGCAGTATTTAGTATACATTACCCTATTCATATATAAAATACCTGCAAATAATCACCAATTGGGACTGTCTGTAAAAGCACCCAGTTTCTTTGGTTCCTCAGAAATCGTGAAAATAATAAATTTATACCTGAAGCAATGCTAACAGGGGGTCTTTAAGCAAACAAGACTGTTCTTTGTATTACCGAGAAGAATTTATTGTAAAAGGTAGGGAAAGAGTATAGAATTTTAAAAATATACTTTGTGCATTGTGAAAACAATGGTTTTCAACTGTAAAGCTCTTCATGACTACTTTCTCCTGCAGCCAAACTATATCCTGTCTTCTTTCTGTTCTCTCTACGCTCACCGTGGCAGCTGTTGTTAGACATGGAAATACTACTACGACAGCCAAACCATTTTTTAAAAATCTTTTTTCTTTTTAAATTTCAGTTTTATACATCATCTCATCAATTAGGAGTCTGTGATTAAAACAAAAATTAAAACCAACCAAACCAAACCAGTAATTGCTGATAGCTTAATAACATTCCTACAGTTTGCAAATATAAGTACTAATCGTCTGAGTTCTTTAGACCCTGAGTTTTGAAACTCTTCAAGCAATTCTCATCACTCTCTTGGGATAACTGCCCCTGAAAACTGGGAAAATATAGCTATCAGGAAATATTTTTCAAATTGTGGTCACAGGCAAGCTTCCTCAGGTGGTACATGGCAGTGATCTCTGGTTATAGTAATGCTTATAAAATGAAACCGATATATGTTTTTACTCTTCATGTAAGTTACTGGATTCTTCACAGTAATACTATTTTTTTAAAAAGTAAGAACTGGAAATTATGGGTGGTCTATAGGCTATCTTCCCCAAGCTAATTTATGAACTGCAAAGGTTAAACTCTGCTCTTATGAGTTTCAATTTCAAAAGTAATTTTATTGTTATTAATTTTGAGTATACTAATTTTAGAGTTTGTAAGTACTGCCATAAACAAAGAAGCACAATTTATGAGTAGACAGAATGACTTTACACTTACTCTCTGCCCAATAGGACCTTTGGGACCTGCTATTCCAACAAAGCCAGAATCCCCCTCAGGACCCTAGACATGAAGTAAGAAACAAAAAGTCAAAAGTCAAAACAAAATATTCTCATACCAATGTACCAAAAATCAACTCTTCAAAAATTGCTTTTCTAATAGAAACAAAAGAAAATCATGCAATAAAATTGCTAGAAAAATGTACAACTACTTGTGTTTTAAAATCAAGATTTTTCAAAAATCAAACATATGACTCTGTATCAATTGACAGTTTACAGATAAAAAATAAAGGTTCAAATAAGAGACCACATAGTATTTCAATATCTTTTTTTTTCCTAGATAGTTATATGACTAGCAAAAAATACATAAACATACTTTGGGGCCTGGGAATCCTTGGAAACCTGTGAAACCTCGATCACCATGTTCTCCCTGAAACGTAAATAAACAGGAGGATCATTCCTGTGCCCTGGTGGCCTGTTCTGTACAGAGCTTGATGAATTTCTGTGTGGAACATACAGGCTGCCCTTTCAGTCCAGGCTCTCCATGGAGTCCTTGATCGCCTTGTGCTCCTTGGGGACCTCTTTTACCTTGAATTCCAGGTTGACCAGGTAGTCCTTGCTCACCCTGTGAACACAGGAAAAAGAAAGGTGATCTTGACCTCAGAATTTATAAACATATTTGCTTAATTTTTTTAAATGAGTACATTTTACAATACATAGTAATTACATTTACCTTGGAGGTTTGAGATTTGTACATATATTCATCTTGATCATTTTTACTCCTCCTTACTCTTTCAGATATTATCTTTACCTTCTTCCCCAGAACTCCTTCCCTGCTCCACAGAGTCCACCTCTCTATTTCTTAACAAGGTCTTTAGTTTGCTCTTTAAATTATTTATGAGTTTCTAAAAGAAACTGTATAATATTTAACTTTTTTGTGACTGAGTTATTTCATTTAGCATTATAATCTTGAGATTCATCCATTTTCTTACAAATGACTCAAATTTATTTATTTTTTTTTTGGTACCAGGGATCGAACTCATGACCTCACACTTGCCAGGCAGGTGCTGTGCTACTGAGCTATATCCCCAGAAAATTTATCCTTCTTAATGGTTGAGTAGTACCCCATGCGTGTTTATATCATGTTTTCCTTACACATGCATTCATTAAGGGTTATATAGTCTGCTATTTAGTTATTGTGAGTTGCGCTGCTAGAAATATGGATATGCTTGTATTGCAGTATGACTATTTCAGGGAAAGACCCAAGAGAGGCATAACTGGGTCAAATGGAATTTCTGTTCTTAGTTTTTTGAGAAATCTGTATACTAATTTCAAAAGAGGTTATACTAGTTTACATTTCCACCAATAATACAAGGGGTTTCCTTTTCCCCATAACTTCATCAGCATTTGTTATTTTCTGAGTCCGGGATCATGGTTATTTTTCACTGGAGTAAAGTGGAATTTTAGTGTTGTTTTGATTTGCCAAATATCCTGAATATTTTTTCATGTATTTATTGGTCATTTGTATTCTTCTGTGATGTGTCAATTCATTTCAATTGTCCATTTTTTTGATTGGGTCTTTTATTTTAGATGGTTTAATATATTTGAATTCCTTATATATTCTAGATATTAGTCCTCTGTCTGAGGATAAGCTGGTAAAATTATTTTTCTATTGTGTAGGTTGTCTCTTTATCCTGTTAGTTGTTTCTATTGCTGTGCAGAAGTTTTTTAATTTCATGAAATCCCATTTGTTGATTTCCAGTATTATTTCTTGGGCAATTGGGGTTCTATTCAAGATTTCTTTGCTTAAGCTTGTGTCTTCAAAGATTTTACTACCTTTTTTCCTTCTGGGAGGTTTAGTCCTTCTGCTTTTATATGTAAATCTTTGATATATTTTGATTTGATTTTAGTACAGGTGATTAATATTAGTCAAAATTTGTTCTTCTCCATGTGTACAGCCAGTTTTCCCAGCACCATTTGCTAAAGAGGCTATCTTTTCTTCAGCATATGCTACTGGCCCCTTGTC
Organism: Dasyprocta punctata; assembly: GCA_004363535.1. Lineage (NCBI taxonomy): Eukaryota > Metazoa > Chordata > Mammalia > Rodentia > Dasyproctidae > Dasyprocta > Dasyprocta punctata. The sequence goes on from RJWM01009050.1 coordinate 25,859, forward strand.
AAAAATCAGATGGCTGAAGTTGTGTGGAGTTATTTCTGCATCCTTTTATTCCACTGGTCAATGTTCTTGTGTGAGTACCATGTTGTTCTTACTACTATGGCTTTGTAATGTAATTCGAAACCTGAGATTGTAATGTCTTCTGCCGTGCTCTTAATGTTCAGGATTGCTTTGGCTACATAGTAAATACATTAATCATATAGGAATCATTACATCTATATATGTACTTCATCTTGATTCTTTTTACTTCCCTTTTCCCTCATTGCCCTTCTGTCTTCTCTACCACCAAATCCCTTTCCCATCATTTCAACGAATCAACTCTTTTTGTTCATTGACCTCTATTCCATTTTTGGTCTCAACCTCATTAATTCCTGCGCTGATGTTTATAATTTGTTTCCTCTATTAGTTTCATATTTGGATTGCTCTTGTCTTTCTAGGATCTTGAGGTATGTCATCGAGTTATTTATTTGGGATCAGTCTGTTCTTTTTATGTTTGCATTTACAGCTGTAAGTTTCCTACTCAGAATAGTTTTTGTTGTGTTCCACTATCATTTGATACTAAGAACATTTTTATTTCTTTCCTAATTTTTCCTGTGATCCACCAATTACTCAATAATGTATTATTTAATTTCTAAGTGTTTCTGTGGCTTCTATTGCTGTTCATTACTAACTTCATTCTACTGTGACTTGGAAGTATGTGGGGAATTTTTTTCAATTTTTTTGTATTTATTTAAGCATACATTATGGCCTAAGATACTTGTTTGGGGAAAAAGTTTTGTGTGCTGTTAAGAAAAATGTGTACCCCTGTTGTTGGATGAAACACTCTGTTGATGGTTGTTAAGTTCATTTGTTAAATGATGTGGCTTAACTCCAATTTTTTAAAAATATGGTTGACCTGTCTAATTGTGACAGTGAGGTAATAAAGTTCTCACTGTAATTGTATTGGTGTCCATCTGTCCTTTTAATTTCAGTAGTTTCTCTTTTATGAATTTGGGTGCACTGACATTTGGTAAATAGGTATTTAGAAAAATTTTTTTATTTTAAAAACAAAAAAGGATAAAAATGACACAGAATTTCAAAACATAATAAGAAATTAATGATAGTATACTGCATATTGTTTTGTTAAAAGTAGTTGTTCAGATTCTACATACTTGTTAAGGGAAAAATTCAAGAGGAAGAGATAACAATCATAAATATATATGCACCAAATATGGGAGCACCCAACTATATAAGACAAATACTAATAGACATGAATAATCAAATATGCAATAGCACAATTTTAAAGGGGGACCTTAATACCCCATTGTCACAAAGAGATACATAAAAGTCAGCAAAGAAATAACAAAACTGAAATAAACCTGTGAACAAAGGTATTTAGAATTTTTATCTCTTTCTGTTTAATCATTCCCTTTACCAGTATGTACCGGCCATCTTTGTCTCTTCTGGTAAGTCTTGACTTGATATCTGCCATGTCTGAAAATTAGATAGTTACTTCTGATTATTATTGGGCTTTGACTGAATAGAGTATCATTTTCTCCTCTTTTGCTTTCAGTCTACATACTTTCTTTTGGAAGCAATGTGTCTCCTGTAAGTAATACATGGTTATATTTGTTTTAAAAAGTCTAATCTGCCAGTATGTGTCTTTTCACTGGGGAGTTGAGAGTGCTGATATTGGGAGTTATTGTTGTAAAGCATGTATTGAAACCTGTGATTATACTATTTTTTCAGTGCTGTTTCCTTTTGTTTACCCTCTCAGTTAAAGTGTACTTTCCTTTGGGCTTTTCAGAGCTGGTGCCTTCCCTTCCTCTGTTGAGGATTCCTTTAAATCTTTTCTGCAATGTTTGTACAATGGTCATGTATTTTTTTAGGAATTCTTTGTTGTAGAAAGCCTACTTCTCTATCAATTTTGAAGGCTAATTCCTCAGGATATAAAAATATGGGTTGACAATTGTTTTCTTTTCAGGACTGGAAAACTTCACTCTGAGCTCTCCTGGACTTTAAGATTTGTGCTGAAAAACCTACAATTATTTTGATGAGTTTACTTTTGTAGGTTATTTGCTATTTTTCTCTAACAGCTTTTAATATGCTCTCCTTTTTCTCAGTTTCTAGAATTTTGATCATGGTGTGTTGTGGAGAGGTTCTTTTTTGGATTTGGAGTTCTATATGCCTCTTGTACTTGTTATGTTGTTTCCCCAGATTTGGAAATTTTTCTGTTACGATTTCAGTGAATAAAGTTTTTACAGCTTACTACTTTCTTTAAATTTTTCTTTTACTCCTATAATTTTGAGAGTTTTTTTTTCTCTTTTGAGTCACCTAACAACTTGGATTTAGCTTGCATAGCATCTTGTCATTTTGGGGGTTTTATTAAGCTTTGATCTACTACATCCACCTTGTCTTTTAATTCAAACACTCTATTCTCATATTGGTCAAGTCTACTACCATGAATTTTTCATTGAATTGAGTTTTAATTAATTGAATTTTCATAACATATATCCTGGCTTGGTTTTTTTCCCTCCATACTTTCTAATTCTTTTCTGAAATTGCCATTTGTGTTTTGTATTGTCTTGCTTAACTCAATTAGTTTATCATGTCTTTCTTCCGTAAGCCTGTCAAAAATTTTTACTGATAGAATATTTTATCTCTTTTAAGGAGGTCCTCTTTGAGCTTGATAAACATCTTATACATTTGCTTATGTTTCTTCTTTTACCTCTTTAAGAATTTTGAACATTATTTTTAGTTCTTTGCCTGCAGTTTTTTCTACTTCTGTGTCTGCAAGATCAGCTTTTGTAGAGGTAAGAGTTTCGGTGGACATCTTGTTGCCTTCTTTTCTCATGTTACTTTTATTTTTGTGCTGTGGGTTGAAGAGCAGGTAGCATAGAGAAACTCTGTCACTATTTTGGAGATTTCTTTAATTATGTTGTCACCATGTGGTGATCTCGGTTTGATTATGGTTTGGTGTTTATGTCCCTCTTAAACCTATTCAGTATGCTATATAAAGGTCTTTTTTTAGTGTTTCACCTTCTTTTGAGGGCTTGATCCCCAGCATCACTCACAGAGGAGAAAATGAACCATGGTAACATTGATAACAAAAAGACAAACCAGATATTGGCACACAATAGACCAGTTAAAAGCAAGAATTATGCTACTATTAACAAGAAATCAATAATAGTAGAAATACTAGAGTAAAGCTAACCAGTTATTGACATACTTTAAGAACCAATAATAGGTACAACTATACCATTTTTAACAATAAAAAAGAGATTTTCAATAATAATTTACATTGAAATACAAATCAAATATTGACACAAAGTAAATATTTACTAAAAGCTACAGCTATACTACCATTCACAATAGAAAAAAATTCAGCAATAATAGGATAGAGTCAGCTAAATAGCTAAAAATAAATCTTGCAGTAAAAATGGAGGAAGGGAAAATGAAAGAAATAAAATTTGAAAAACAAAGAAAATGAAGCTGAAAAGGAAGAGAGAAAAATGAGATAAAAATCTGATTAAAAACTAAAGGGAAGCTAACAGAGTTGGGTAAAAGCAACAAGAAAAGGACAAACAAGAAAAAGAAAAAGATAAGAAAAAAAAGCAAAAGATAAAAATAAGAATCAAAAACAAAAAGAAACCATCCTCTTAAAACAAAAAGAGAAACAAATCAAAAAATTTTCTCTATATGTCTGTGTAACTGGTTTCTTTCCAGGACCTATGTTACTGGAATCCAGCAGATATAGGTCATGGGTAGTGAGTCACAATTATGGCCTACTTTGTTTTCATGCCCATTTTTTTGCTATGTAAATTCTGAGTCCTGCCCTGTCTCTCCTACTGGATGTGGTCAGTCAACGGTGTGGTTTCTGCTCTAAGATTGTATACATTTCAGTGACTCTTAGTGTTTTTAGTCCTCTGTGTACCCCAAGTCATCGCTATCTCTGGCTAGTTTTATGGTTTGTGAGGCGTCCCCCTTGTTTCAGTGGCCCTTTTGTCTATACACTGCAAGACGTGATGAGTATCTAAGCTGAGGCATATATCCCTGATCACATGGGAAGATGAAAAACAAAGAGATCATTGAACTTGGTACTGGAAGTAGGCAGTGAAGCAACCAACCAGTCTGCTGGGTTTAATGTCAGCCCTTTCAGATTCAGTCCCCTAAGAAAACCACGTGACTGGCCTGGCTTCTTACCACTGAAGGTGGGACTACTGTGTCTTTCACAAGCTAAGCATGCCAATGCTTAAACTTCTCAGGGGGTCTGTAACTAGTTCACCTCTTAGTGCTTGTCATGGCCATCTCTTATACAGTCACTGTGGTAGGGTAACCCCAGAAACACTGAAGTATAATTGTTCTGTGGCTTCTGATTCCAGGTAGCTCATTCTTAAACAACAAACTCCTTCCCAAAATGACTTCTGGGTATATCACTTCCAAGTATGATGGATGAAGAAATTGGTCTTTAGTTTTCTTTTTTTGTTAAGTCCTTATCTTGTTTTGGTCTCAGGAAAATGCTAGCTTTAAGGAAAGAGTTTGGTAGTATTCTTTCTCTTTTGATTTCATGGAAAAGTTTGAGAAGTGTTGGCATTAGTTCTTCCTGAAGTTGTAAATTTAGTAGTGAATCCATTGGTTAATGAACTTAGTTGGTAGGTTTTTTTTTCTTACTGCCTAAGATTCATTGCCTGTTATCAGACTGTTCAGGAGTTTATATCTTTTTGGATCACTTTTGGTAATTCAAATGTGTCTAGAAATCTATCTATTTCTTCTACAGTGTCCAATTTTTTGGAACACACATTTTCAAAGTACTTATAACATTGCGATCTCACCTTTTTCATTTCTAGTTGAATTGATATGGGTCTTTTCTTCTTTGAGTAAGTTTGACTGTTTTGCTTATCATTTCTAAGAACTAACCATTTGATTCATTGATTCTTTGTAGTGGTTTTTTTTGGTCTTAATTTTGTTAATTTCTGCTCTTATCTTTATAATTTCTTTTCTCATACTTGTTGTGGATTTGGATTGTTCTTATTTTTCTAGGACTTGTTTTTGAAGGAAAAAAACAATAAAAACAGTGGTACAAAATTTTAAAATAAGATTGTAGGAGAGTGACAAAAGTACATTGTGTATTGTTATTTTCAAAGAAGTTGTTCCTATTACAAGCTATAGGCATGAAAAATTGAAAAAAACTATTTTATATTCTGAATCCTGTTTATTTTTTTCAGCTTCTTACACTAGGAAGACAATATGATGTTTATACATGTGAGTCTGATTTATTTCACTTTTGAGTATGGTCTCAAGCTGCACCTATTTCCCTATAAATGTCTGAAGTTTGTCCTTCTTTATAGCTGAGTAGTACTCCATAGTATAAAAATACCACATCTTTTTTATCCATTCCTCAGCTAATGGGCATTTGGGTTGTTTCCAGGATTTATCTATTATAAATTGTGCTGCTATGAACATGGGTGTACATATATTGCTGTGGGATGATGTTTTTAATTCTTCTGGGGAAATACCCAGAAGTGGAATAGCTGGGTCGAATGGGATCTCTAATCCTAGCTTTTCAAGGTGATTTCCATAGTGGTTGCACCAGTCTACATTCTCACCAAAAGTGGAGAAGGGTTCCTTTTTCCCCACAACCCCTCCAACATTTGTTACTGGTTGATTTCTGAATGATAGCCATCCTTACTGGAGTGAGCTGGAATCTCAGTGTTGTTTTAATTTGCATCACTAGGATGACCAATGATGTTGAACATTTTTTTCATATATTTATTTTCCATTAGTAATTTTTCATCTGAAAAGTGTATATTCATCTCAGCTGCCCATTTTTGGAATGAGTCTTTGAATTTGGGAGGGTTCTAATTTTTTTCAATTCTTTGTATGTTCTAGATAGAAGTCCTTTGTCTGAGGGGCAGTTGGCTAAAATTTTTACCCACTCTGGGGATTGTCTTTTCACTCTGTTGGTGATTTACTTTGATGTTCAAAAGCTTTTTTAATAATATGAGATCCAAGTTGTTGACTGTTTGAAGTGTTTCCTGTGCTTTTTGGGTTTTGTTCATGAAGTCTCTGCTTACACCTATGTCTTTAAGATTTTTGCATACTTTCTCTTCCAGTAGATTTAGTGTTTCTGTTTTCATATTTAGATCTCTGATTCATTTTGATTTTAGTTAGTGCATGGTAATAGACATGGGTCTAGTTTTAGTCTTTGGCATGTGGAAAGCTAGCGTTTCCAGCACCATAAATTAAAGAGGTGATCTTTTCTTCAAGTGAACAAGCTTGGTTCCTTTGTCAAAGATAAGGTGGCTGGGTGTCTTTGTAGTTATGTCTGTGTCTTCTAATCTGTTCCACTGATCCTCAGGTATGGCTTTTTAAAAAAATTTATTATTATTTCTGCCAATGCCATGCTGCTTTTATCACAGTTGTTTTGTAGTATAATTTCAAGTCTGAGATTGTGGTGTCTCCTGCCTTGCCTTTGTTGCCCAGGATTGCCTTTGCTGATCTAGGTCTCTTCCATTTCCAAATGACATTAGGAATGTTTTCTCTAAATCTGAGAGATATACTAATGGTATTTTGATTGGGATTGAATTAAATCTGTATAACAGTTTGAAAGTATGGCCATTTTCACAATGTTGGTTCTTTCTATCCAAGAATAATGAATATCTTTCCATTTTCTGATACCTTCTTCAATCTCCTTTTTCAGAGTACTATAGTTTTCAACACAGAGATCTTTTACATCCTTTGTTAGGTTGATTCCTAAGTATTTCATCTTTTTGGCTGTTACTGTAAAAGGTGTTATTTCCATAATTTCTCTCTCAGTAAGTTTTTTTTTTTTGTACAGGAATGCTGTTAATTTTTGAGTATTGACTTTGTATCCAGCTATGCTACTGAATTTGCATATTAACTCTAGTAGGCTTTTCGTGGAGTTTTTGGGGTCTTCTATGTACAGTATCATGTCATCTACAAATAATGATAATTTAACTTTTTCCTTTCCTTTCTTTATTCCTTTCATTTCTCTCTCATTTAATTGCTCTGGCTAGTGTTTCCAGAACTACACTGAATAGGAATGGTGATAGTGGAAATTCTTGTCTTGTTCCTGATTTTAGAGTGATAGTTTCAGCTTTTGTTCATTTAGTATGATGTTAGTTGTTGATTTGTCACAGATGGCTTTTATCAGATTGAGATAAAAACCTTGTATTCTGATTTTCTGTAGGATTTTTATTATGAATGAGTGCTGGAATTTATCAGAAGCTTTTTCTGCACCTATTGAGATGGTCATGTGATTTTTGCTTTGTCTCTGTTGATGTGGTCTATTATGTTAAATTGATTTGCATATGTTGAACCAACCCTGCATTCCTGGGATGAATCTCACTTGGTCATGGTGTATAATCTTGAGGTTTTGGTGCATTCTGCTCGCTAGTACTTTATTGAGAATTTTTGCATCTGTGATCTTTAAGGAGATTAGTATGTTGTTTTCCTTTTTGTTTGGATCTTTCTCTGGTGTTGCTATCAGAGTAATACCAAAATGAGTTAGGTACTCCACAGTGCATTAGGGAGAACTGCTATCCTTTCCATTTCATTAAAGAGTTTGAGTAGTATTGATAAATCTCTAAATTTCTTGTAAAATTCTGCCATGAATCCATCAGGACTTGGGCTTTTCTTTGTTCATAAGTTTTTAATTAATTTTCAATTTCAGTAACTGATATTGGGTTATTCAAAATTTTTATATCTTCTTGATTCAACTTTGGTAACTCATGTTTCTAGGAATCTATCCATTTCTCCTATGTTTTCTAGTATATGTGAGTAAAGATTTTCAATGTAGGCATTCATGATCTTCTGAATTTCCATAGAATTTGAATTAATTTAACTCTTTTTATTCCTCATTGCATGAATTTGAGTTTTTTCTTTCTTTTTTTTGATATGATTAGCTAGGGGTTTATCAATTTTATTTATTCTTTCAAAGAACCAGCTCTTCAACTCATTATTCTTTGTATTGTTTTCTTAGTCTTAATTGCATTAATTTTTGCTCTGATTTTTATAATTTTCTTGCTTCTATGAACTTTGGCCTTGACTTGGTCTTCTTTTTCTAGAGGCTTGAGGTGCAGCATTAAATTGTTTATTTGTGCTTTTTCTGTTTTCCTGATATGAGAATTCACTGCTGTATATTTCCCTCTTAAGACTGCTTTCTTTGCACCCCACAGGTTCAGGTATGTTGTATCTGCATTTTAATTTAATTGTAGATATTGTTTAATTTCTGCTTTAATTTCATCTGTGACCCATTGATTGTTAAAAGGCTAAAACTGTCAATAGAAATCAACTGGGTCATTATTTTCAGTTTACATGTATGGGCTAGAATCAAGTCTTTACAAGTAGAGTAATGAAAATCAAGCTAAGTGGTAATAATGTAAGGGTACCAATGTCTTAATCCTAGGTATTTAAGAAACAGCTTTAGATACTAATCTCTACATCCTGTATTTTTAAGAGAAGTTTTGTCTGATGCAAAACTTAATTACTATCACTTTGACTGTGAGAAGCAATCTATACTATTGTAAGTGTAATTGGTTGGTTAGGTTCAGACCTAGAGGAACAGGATGTGTAGTAAATACAATTTTTCTCTGATGGCAGAGGAGAAAGAATAGCCCAAATTTGTCAAAGACAGCTAGTGTGTGTGCATGTGTGTGTGTGTGTGTGTGTGGGTGGTGTGGTGCACATGTATGCTCATTTGTGATGCAAGAGATCAAACATATGGATTTGTGCATGGTAGACACTACTGTTCTACACTGAAGCATTTTTGAAAGCATAGTTATCTCTCAGTTAATGAGTTATGGGTTATACCAAATTACATGCATTATGACTATCACAGGAAATGGACATACACAGGTCACACACTTATCTTTTCCCTAACATGTTTTTGGCATTAGTCAAATTTTATTAAAAGCTATTAATCTTAAAATCCTGTTCTCTAGTCAGTATACACAGGACCAGTAAGGATGGCCAATATTGCTCAACTACCAGAAGAAAACAGTAAAGTACCTTTGGGCCTAGAGCTCCAGGGCTTCCTGGAAGACCTGATGAGCCCTTTCCTCCTCGAGGACCTGGAGATCCAGCCAGTCCTGTTCTTCCTGGACTGCCTCTGATGCCCTAAATAACACAGATAAGAAATAAAAATTGGGAAATTTCTAGAACATTAATCTAAAGGCTCTACAAATGTAGGAAGTGTTATGTTCTGAAAGATGGCTACTGAAATACTGGCCAGGAGTTTCCCAAATGAATAAAGCAAAAACTGGTTTGGAAACACCCATCACTCTCTTGAGATCTCTAATTACAGTTAATATAAAGATCTTGGGTTTTAAAGATGAAAACATTGAGGCAGTACGAAGTCTGCCAGTACATTCTGAGTTATACAGTCTATGTGTGAAGTAGGTTTTGCTTTATTCTAACTTTTTTCAGTATACTTTGGTGTACTTGACAACTCCAGAAACTGAGTAATGTCTCTGTATAAAGAATATTATATTCCACAACCACACATGATTCCATAAGATTTACTAAAAATAGTTTGAGAATAAAGTTAAGCAAGCAGATAATTTATACTTAAAACCAAATCCTAAATCAAGGTTGGTAAACTATCGTTTCCGAGGCAAATCCAGTCATCCATCCTTGTTTTTATATAGCTCATGACCCTTACAAAAATAACCTTTTTCAACCTTTCTAAATGAGAAAAATCAAAAGAACAATACTTAAAGAAATGTGAAAAATATACAAAATTAAAATTTCAATAAATAGAAATAAAGTTTTATTGAAACAGTCACTATCCTTTATGTATTTACTGTCTTTGGTTGCATCTGCACTATAATAACAGGGCTGAACAGTTATAGCAGAGAGTTTATGTGGCACCATCATTGCTTTGCACTGCTGCTTGGTACATAAGAAACTGTGCTGAAGAAGTTATAACTTGACAGTGTTTCAAGTGGAAAAATACTGTTTTCTGTGACCTTTTGTTTTATTACAAGTACACACATATTATGTAAAAAAAAAAAAGGAAAATGGACTTTGAATGTTATTCTGAAGGCACGATGGAATGTGGATCACTTTATCAAATGACAAAGCCTTGTGTTCACTATACAGTCACATCACAGCTGTTCCTAAAATACATTTAGTATAAACCAGTATTGTTAGACCAAGCACCCAGCACAATATTCCCACTTGACATAGATGTGACAATCAGAAAAGTCTGAAAATTTGAAATGGTATATCTTATAACAGCAGAATTTCGTCACAAAAATTGAACATGAGGTTGCAGTGAAAGTAAGTTTCTGCTTTCACCCCAAAAGTCCAATGTTTTGGAGACTTAATTAAAACACAGGAAATAAACTTGTTTAAGACTGTTAGACTTTTGGTAAGAATAATTGCTTGAAATATTGAAGACACTGGCACAGCATCAATAGTCAATTAAAAAACAAGGCACATGATTTGGAGTGATTTTCTTTGATTTGTGATCAGTCAACAGAAGACAGTATAGTTCTCAGCTGTTCATTGGAGGAGTCAAAGCTGACTTTGAAATGATGGAAGAATTAACCTCTGTGGGTAACCTGTGGGTAAGTAGAAGTGAGAATATTTTCAAAGTTAAGACAAGACTAAATTAGTTCAACCCAAGTGGAATTTGCTAACAGGCAATAAAATTGATAGCTGTGGATTAGAAAAAGAGTTATGTGATAAACTTGCCTACTTGTGAATAGGTAAGCTGTTTAAAGTTGTGACTATTCAGGTACTCTGAGGAAAACCCTGGAATTTAACATGTGTTACCAAGCCTGTGTGTTAACAGTGAATTCCATGAACTTTTACAGTTTAAATTCATTAACTGTGTGAAATTTTTGTCAGAAGTAGAAACGGAATAGTCAGACTTGTCCTGTTGCACACCAGTTTGATGGTTTAGCATGGTTAAAGTTTTTTTGTTTTTTTTTTTTGCAGCACCAGAAATCAAACTCACAACCTCACGCCTGCCAGACAGGCGCTTAAGCCACTGAGCCAAACTCCCAGCCCTAGTTTTTTGAGGCAGGGTCGCACTGTGTAGCTCAGGCCGGCCTTGCGCTCATGTTGTAGCCCAAGCCGGCCTCAAACTCACAATGCTTCTCCTACCTCAGCCTCCTGAGTGCTGGGATTAAAGGCGTGCGCCACCACGCCCGGCTGGGTTAAAGTTTTTTCGAGACTTTTTTTTTTTTGGAATGAGAAAAACTGTTCTCCATAGAAATGAATAATGAATGGCTTTGGAAATTAGGTTTTGGTATAACTTTTATAATGATTATTAATAAATTAGATCCAAAATTCCAAAGCAAAACAGTATTTATATGTGAAATACACACTGTGGTAAAGTCATTTTTTAACAATAAATCACATGTAATGTTAAGCAGCAACTGACTTTGCTGTCAAAAATTAAAATAAGTGAAATTTTCATTCCCACACAGGTTTACATTGGATACAATTTTTTGGTTTCAGTTTTAGAAGCATATTTTAATCTTAGATGCAAGAAATTCCTCTATTTCAAAATCCATTTGACTTTTCATTTGGGGAGTATCCACAAAATTTTCAACTGGCAATGATTAAGTGACAGTGTAATGACATGTTAAAACACAAGTATCAAGGGAAGAGTCTAGTATAATTCTATAAATTCCTTCCAAGCAATGAATATGCTCAATTAAAATCACATGCTGGTGAAATGTAGTATTTGGCAGTGCCTATCTGTGTGAAAAGAATTTTCAAAGGTGAAATATGTAAAATAGTCAAATCTCATTACAATTCAGCATTAACAGATGAACAGAAAAGTTTTGATAGTAGGAAACTAATAAGTTAAATATTATCGCCTGTAAAAATTGCCGTTTTTCTTATTAGCAGTCATTACAAAAGTTGGCTTTTTTTTAACATTTTTTAAGGTCATAAATAAAAATTTTGTGAAAATTTCTCTCGTATTATGTGAGTACCATGTGCTAACTGATTGACCACTGCAGCTTTTCCCTCTTGTATTAGTTCCTAAGTAATACCCTTGATTTTGTTTCTAAACTTATCTATAAAACTTAAACTTATCTATAAACTTATCTATAAAACTTGTCTATAAAACTTAAAATACTTATGCCTATGTACAGAAAGAATTTGTTGACCTCTCTAATAGGAGATGATTGCTACTTTCTAAACTGATACCTGGGATACAGAATTGTGTTACCCAATAGTTCTTTTCATGCATTCAAACAAAGATTTATTGACTATCACATGTTCTAAGGGTGATACCATGGGAAGTCCTCTGATGAACACAAATATAAATATGGTTATGGTTCATGTTTTTAGAAACCAAAAACTAAGTGCTATAGATGGAATATAATACTGAATATAAATAATTAAAATGAAGACAAAAATATAAAAAAATTTCCAAATGAGAAGAGTGATATAAAGTATTAGAGAGGTTCTGAGGAATAGAAGTTGCCTCTACTGGTAATTAAAAAGGAATTAATGAGAAGGTAGACATAAAACTGCATCATATCTTTAAAGTTATGAATGTGGTAGGAGGAAAGATTTAGGTCAAGATAGACTAGAATCATTCCTGTGGAAGACCTGGTTGAGAGAACAGTATTTAAAAAGTAAAGCCAATTTAAAATTAAATGCTAAAGTACTTTTTCTCCAAATAATTATATTACCACACATCTCATATCTTATTATTATTTTTCTCATGGTAAAAATTTAGTTTATTTAAAAGATTATCTTTTTACATTAAATTTTTCTTCATGATCATAGAACTCATGAAAATAATAAATAAACATGTATTTTATATCCATTGGTTGCACAATGCCAAGTTCTTATAGGGATGTACCTATGGGATATAGGTTCATATTACTTAGCTTGATTTTAAAGATGTTTTTATCTCAATCTGTATTGATCATTTTTATGTCTCACCATTTCTTAATCAATACTGTAGCTGAATCATTATAAAGACATAGTTTGTACAGAGGGAGGAAAAGGGGAGAAGGGTGGGTTGTTGAGAAGGGGTAAAGGAAAGAGGAAGATCAAAAAGGGGAGAGGAAGAAGATACCCAAAGAAAGAAGAACGGAGGAGAAGGAGGAGAGGGACAGAGGGAGAAAGATCCACATTGTGGACTTAGGATCCAGGTAGTATGGTTTTTCCATATTGGTACTCCTTATCCTAAGTGTATTAATCTTTCCTATTTCTTTCCCCTTGCTTCTTACTATGTGTTTTACATTGATTTAATTCGTTCTATAAGCCTTTTTATTCCATACATCTGGGATAAATTATGTAGTAATGAACTTTCCATATGAACCATGAAAACCCTAGGGTCATGTGATAGTGCCATGTTAGGGTCCATTAATACAAATGAAATAAAATCCTTCCATAGTCATTTGAGACTTTAGGATACAGACTTTCAAAAAAGGTGGAAGAAGACTGGTGTTATACCAATGACCAGGTCTCTAGTGAGAATACGACTTTTCTTAAGTTCATATTTTAAAAACAAATTCTGATGAACAGAAACTCCTTAATTAAAACAAAACAAAACGCCAAACTATTTAAAGAAACCAATGACTTACCAAAAATGCAGATTTTTAAAAGATTCTATGTGATAGGGCATGTAAGAAACAAGTAGACCCGCAAATTAACTCTATAGTTAAACTGGTGAAAATTAAGTTATAGATATAGGTAAGTACAGGAGTTAAAGAAAAAAAGTGTGGGGATTTCTTGGTGACCCTTTTCTCTCTATATGTATTATAAATGTAGCCAATGTCATGGGGAGTTGCATTATATAAATAAGATACCCTTATTCTAGATGATTTTAAAATACCTCACATTTTCATAATTCTAAAGTGTACCATTTCTCACATTAACTATAATTGTAGGCAATTTTTAAGAACATATTTCCCAAGAGAAAAAATATATCTTTTGAGTTAGTTATGGATAATGGCAGACATCCTGAACACTCCTGAAGTCAACAGATATTTTCAGATGAGAATAATAAGGAATAATTAGGCCTGACTAGAAACCCTATTTAGGGTTAACTAGAAACTTCATTTTATTTGCAGTGCTATCAGACATTCAATCCAGCCCAGTGAATATTTTCCAAATCATTTACTATTCATGTTGGTTTTTTAGACAGAATTTTAAGGATAGTAGCAGAGTGTTCTGTACGAAGTTCCAAACAATGTTTCATACAAGTAAAGAACAAATATTTTTTTTATTATGAATACACAGATGGATAATTAATTTTGCTTTCAAGAGAAACAGATGCTAATCCCTAAGCATTCTTTCCAGTGTCGTCTAAATGATTTGTCTAAATCTGTTCAGCAAGAAGAAAGTCATTCTGGGGCAAATTTAAAAGTAAATAAAACTGTAGTGGTTATAAATTTTGGTCAGAGATTCTACAATCAATTAATAATTTACCAGAGTCTTAAAAATTAATATAATGACAAAAGTAAAAGTACATTATGTGTCATGGCCTGAGAGTTCCATTATTCTCACACAGAAGCCAGTCTCCCCACAGAAATCAATTCTGAGCACTGCAACAAAATGTGGTCAATTTCAATCATACTGAAAGGGATGGCTGCCTAAGCCTTAAGACTAAGGAAACAAGTACTGTACTTGAAGTAAGGGCAATAAAAAGATCAACCACTCCAAGTTACTTTTTATCCAGTGCCTCTTGGATATTGGGATTATGGTTATATTGGTTTATTTCACCTGATGACAGGATAAAAGAGGGCCTTGCCTTTCGCTTTAACTTCCCCTTCGTGTACTGAAAGATATGTGAAGGAAAATGGGGCTACCTGTACATATTTAGAAGAAGGACACAGTGAGAGATATTGAAATGATAATGCCTGGTATGTATGTAATAGTGAAAGATTACAAAAAGAATGTTATTCTATTAGTCCCCCTGATCCTGAGTTTAGCTGTCTAGTTCTCATAAGAATTGAAACAGATACATTGAGAAATAATAAATGCATAAAATGTATTAAATCTGGGCAATGAAAAAATCTACCTTTTAGATAGGATTAGCTAAAGAATACTACCTCTGAAATTATGCTGAGTGAAATCACACATATTTATAATGTCAATTTCTTTGATTTTTGAACAGTAAAATGATATTTTAAAAATGATACTGTACTACAAAGGAGTTTTTTTTTCTTAAAGTACTACCTTAATTTTTTGAAAACATTTCTTTTCCCTGTGCTGTCCCTACTGCAAAGTACCTTCTGTGCACATAACAATATAGCAATATAGTTATTAACCATGTGAGGAGATGATAACTAAAATTAATTTACATGCTATAGTATAAACAATAAGTATGATATCCTAAAGTTTCTTTCTTCTGTATTAGGCTGCATAAATATTTTTTTCTGAAGCCAAAAAGCCCATAAATTATACAAGTAATTTTTTGCTTCACTCTAGCAACTAAAAACACTTCTGTTTAAGAAGAAATTTCTCATTTTATTTAGTTTACTAAATATATCCTTCCTAGGAAAGAATTGGCTGTTTAAAATATGTGGGATAGTAATTATTAGGTGATTATATGCAAGGTTAACATATATAAATAATGTATCACTCATAACATTTTCCTACAGAGCTAGTCATAAGTAAGCTAGCCAACTGCTAGAAATGAGCTTTATGAATGAGCTTTATGCTGAAGTTAAGAAGTAATTTTAGTTCTGAATCTCTAAAATATGAAAGCTTAGGGAATTGAGAGCAGGGTTGAAGCAAGTCTTGAGGTGGTAAAAATAAGTCTATTTGACTTACATTCATTCCTAACAGTAAACAAAATTAACCTTTTGTTCAGATGTAATGAATATAGGCATTCTGACACTGTTTTAGCTCACAGGAATTATTTATGTCTTTCCATTAGAACAACTAATGGTTTATCAGCCCTGAAAAATGTACAGGGCAAATGTCATTAGAATATTGGACAGAATAAGGGTATTCTGTGAAATTTCCTTTATTCAGAACTTAATGCACAATCACAAGATTACTGGAAGAGGAGTTTTTAAACTATAGTTTGGTTCTTAGACTTTGTAGGTTCATACGCCTATGAAGAAAAAAATGTGCATCTTTTTACTTGAAAATAACAAAGACTATACTGACACTACTATCTTATTCAATCTACCAATAATCCTGTGAACATGTCAATTCTTCCTAACTATTGGAGTTTTCATTTTGGCTCTTTTCAAACAGCAAGTTCTCCTAGCTACCTAGCTCTGTTTTTACCTTCAGTCCTCAGCTCAAGTGAAGCTTCCTAGTCAACTCCATATATAATCTCGCTTCCCCATTGTATCTGGTAACTCTGTTTCTTTCATAACACAACACATTTTTGGAATTATCTGTTATACTTACTTATTTATTGCCCATAATTCAATTATTGGATTGATCCATATTAAATTATAAATTTTAAATGTCAAATGCCAACAAACTTTTGCTGTTCCATTCTATTCCATGAGAGCAATTTTTTGCCTATATGGTTCATTATTATATTTTCTAACTGTTGGCTCATATGAGGCACTGAAACAAATATTTGTTAACTGACCTAATGCAAGGCTAAGCATTTGTGTTTATTATTGTGGAAAGATAATACTAGATAAGTAGATGCAAGGTATTAAGTGTTTTGAATACAGTATTTCATTTGATTCTTATAAAAATAATGAATCAGGTATTATTGCACTCATTTAATAGATGATGCTTAAAATAATGCTTAATAGATGTTAAAAAATTAAAAAAAATAGTTGATGTTAAATAGCCAGTACATTTAAATTTTAAACCAGGTCTCCAAGGTTGAGTTTGATTTCGATTAGCTGATGTTTGTATTTCTTGGATAAAAAGAATAATTTTAAAGGAAAGTACAGGAATGATGGAATCTGAGTGTCTTAGTCACTTTCTAAGCACTGGACACAATACTCAACATACACGATTTAAAAGAAGAGAGGTTTATTTTGGCTCATGGTTTCAGTTCATGGTCAGTCAACTCCAGAACAGATTGGCAGAGGGGCATAATGAAGGAAAGTTGCTTATATCATAAAGAAGCAAAGAGAAAGGGGAAGAGCCAGGGAGGGAGACATACCTTTTCAGGTTATGCCTGCAGTGGCCTGCCTCTCCTGAATGGCCTCATCTCCTAACAGCAAGTCAACTACAGTGCTCCCGTGGTTGAATTCTCTTCCAAAAGTCCTGCATATGAGTGCATGAGCCTTTGAGGGGGCATTCGCAATTCATACCATAATATTGTGACTCTGACCTCCAAAAGATTCATGCATATCTCTTTATGCAGAATGTATTAAGTTTGTTTCTAAAGAATTCTCAAAGTTTTAACAGTTTCAGTATTGCTGAAAAGTCCAAGTCAAGTCTGCTCTGAGACTCCAGGCAAACTCTTAGCTCTGAAACCCTGGATAAATTGAAAAGAAAGTTAAACACTTTCATCTTACAATGGAACAGGGTAAACATTCCCCTTCCAAAGGGGAGGAATAAGGGGAATAGAAACCAATGGGATCAAAGCAAGATTGAAAGCCAGCATGGCAAACTTTAAATCCCATAACTCCATATCCAACACTTGGGGCAAAGATGTGAGCTCCAAAGGGCTCAGATGGCCCCACTTCTACAGCATTGCCTGTTGCAGCTCTCATGGCTCCTCTCTTGCAGCAGCTCTCCTCACTGTGAGGAGCTTTTTTCAGATGTTAAATGCCTGGGCTTCTCCCACTTCCTGGGGTCTTCATCTTTAGCTTCACTCTCACAGCTTCACACACTGCACTCTCAGCAACACACTGTGTGGCCTCCCAGGCCTCCTTCTGAAATCTAGATGGAGAACTCTCTGATCTCACAACCCTAGAATTCTGCCTGCCAATCTAGGGCCATGTGAATGATGCCAAGGTTTGAGAATAACTCCAGCAAGTTACCCCCCAGATCATGGCTATAGAAACCTCTGAGTGCATGGATAGCAGATCACTGAAAAGAATCAGAGAATTCATTTCTTAGGTGACTGTTCTTGAGCAGGGTGCCCAGGGGCTCTTTTCTCAAAGCAAAGTCTCACTTTTGTACCACCAAACCTGTGAAGGGTGAAGGGTGAAGGCATCCTGGGAATCAACAAGATTTGTTTAATGCTAAGTACTTGACTTCTTTTTTAACACTAATGATTTCAGCAACCAAACTGTCTGGGACCAAAATTTTAGAAGGCATAATTTTACAGGATTCCTGCATTATAAGAGCTTCCTTTCTTCCTTTCCTTGGCCACCAGCAAAAATTTTGAAATTATTCAGCTCTACTTTTTTTGGCCCTGCTTTTCCTGGTAGATATAGCTAGAGGCTGCTGGTTATTACCTATTTCACAGTCTTCAAAATTGGGCTTCCTTGAAATTTCATCTGACAGATTAATTAATCTGCTTCCCTTAATCTGTAGCTTCTGCAGAGTCTCAGGACATGAGAAAAATGAAGAGAAATTTTCTACCACAGCACAATACATATGGTCTCAAATTCAAACACCTGTTGAGTCCTTGTTCCAAACTGAACTTCATCTTTACCATTTGCATTTTAGTCAGCATTCTGCTCTTCTGAGCTCTGACTAGAATCTTTCATAAAGCTCACCTTACAGTACTTTAGGGCTTCTCTAGTCAGCATCTCCAAATCTTTTCAACCTTTTCCTGCAAACTAAAGGTTTCAAGAGTTTCTGAACCACATGGTCAGTAAGCCATAGCAATGACTCCACCTCTCTGTTATCAAAATTTGTCTTAGTCACTTTCTTATTGCTGAGACACAATACTGATACCCACAGCTTATTTTGGCTTTTGAGTACAGTCCACGGTTGGTTGGTTCCAGGGCAGAATGGCATGACAGAGAGGCACAGCAGATTGAATCTGCTTACATCATGGCTGCCAGAAGTAGAAAGAAACACGATGAGCCAAGAAAGGAGATACACTCTTTAAGGTTATGGTCCCAGTGACCTTCCTCTTCCAATAAGGTCCCACCTCCTAGCGGCAAGTCATTATATCTCCCCAAAGCTTCACCTACGAGTAAATGAGGCTTTGGGGGCATATTTTTTATTTAACCATAACACTCTCAGAGAAAGTAGATATGATGACAAATAATTAGCATCTATATTATCAATGCTTTGGTGAGAAAGTACGTTGAGTACAAAGAAGTTCAGAGCAGATATACTTAACTCTGATTCAGAAGAATTCATGAAGGAGGTTTAATTTTCATTAAATATTGAAAGGTTAAGAAATTTTTATCCTAAAGATAGAGGGAAAGATGGAAGAGCTAACAGAGAGAAAAGTAACATATATAAGGATAATAAATTGAGGAAAATTAACAGTATTTGGAAGTAATGTGCAAGTAATGAAGCATACTTAATATAGCATAGTGATTAAGAATAGGGCTCTGGTTGCCTGGTTTTGAACCCTAGCTCCATCATGTGTTGTCTCTGTGATCTTGGACAAATTACTCAGTCTTTCTGAGTTTCAGCTTTCTTTTCGATGAATTAGAGATAATTTTATCTACTTAATGGGCATTTTGTGAGGGTTAAAAAATACACAATCTTCACCTGGAATAGTGTCTGACACATACGGAAGTAGGTATTTAATAACTGTTAGTTGTTATTATGACCGAAATGCATAACACACATGAAGAGCAAGGTAACACATGAGGCTGAAAATATAGATTATGAAACAACACCATTCTACAAAGAATATTGACTTTATCTGATAGGGAGCTATTGAAGATTGAACTAGTAAATTATATCCTTTCACCAATCTTTCATTTTGTTGCTAATAAGCAACCAAATAGACTGGGTTTCATCTGCTCTGGAAGAGGTCCTAATGAGCAGAAAATGGGCCAAAACAAGCAGCAGGGAGAAAGAGGGAGAAAGTAGTAATCACAATGAGCCATAATTGGATAATCAATCTCTTAGGAATGACGAGTCGACGGAATTTGTTAAATGGAGATTTGGTCAATGCAGGTATATTTATCCAAAATACTGTGAACAAAGAAACATATCTTTTCTGAAGCAGAAGTTTCCTGAGTGTAACTAGCTCACAGATTAGCAAACACACAACCCAGATGGGTGCCAGGACTGCTAGTTTTCCTAATAGAGGCTTCAATGGTGGTCCCAGTGTTCCATGCTTGGATTCAAGTGGGCTGATGAAGTGCATTTTTCCTCCTTATGCAGTACTGGACACAATTCAGAAATGGAAAACTCAAGATTTTCAATGTCCCTTTAAGATGAGAATCTCTCAGTAGACAACATTTAAGCCTTTATTCACTTAACAAACTGCAAAGTCAATATTGAAAGGCCTTGATTTGTTCTAAATAGAGTTGTTAGTTTCATTTCTTCTTTTCTAACAACCAGTTTTATTACTTGTAGCAATAAAAAATTTAAAAAAAAAGACCGTAAGTCTTAGTTTTAGTGACAAATGGATTTATGATTTTTGCAAGGAAAAGCTGTTTTCCTTTTTTCCTAAATGATTGAGGTACTGTGTTTGTACAGAAGTCCAACTCAATGAAAACAGTATGGTAGACTCATTTACTACAGATGTGCTAAGTTGACTGGCCTCAGAACACTCATTTGTAGAGAAGGAAATTCACAAAGGCAATTTGAGCCTCCCCAATACTGTTCATCAGTTCCAGTCACATGACTTTGAAAAAACATTTGAAACAGCAGAGTGAATATGCCAAGATTTCTTTAATTCCTTGGCCACATTTAAAAAAAGAAAGAAAAAAGAAAGAACATTGTTTAGGAAAATCAGGCAGTTGCATAATGCTACAAATCCCAGAATAAATATTTTTCTCAGTGGATAAATCCAACAGTCTTTAATGGAAAGCCAAGAAACACCATGGTGCCACTAAAAAAAAAAAAAAAAAGGCCAATAGAAAGATGTCCTTATCCTTTGTTTAAAATATTCTAGAAAACTTGCTAGTATTTGGAGATATTATTTTATATTAAGTAGTTTTTCTATTACCATAGTAGGTTTAAGAAATCATTCTGCTAGAAATTACTTCCCCTAAATATCAGTTAGCCAAACAACATTTCCTTGGAAAAATTCTTTGTAAAGCCTTATAATTCTAATTTCATATCACATATTCTACAGAGAGCAGAGGCATTTATAGAAAATATTTCCATATTTATAAATACCAATAGCATATAAAAACTTTGAGGCTACAAATGAAATTCCTTAAGGGAATGTTAGGCTTTTTTATGGCTACAAAACACTTCAACATGATGCCATCCTAATATACTAAGTATGCATGTAAATTTTTTTTAACTTACTCTGTGAAAATGTTAAAAAGTAATGGACCATGACTTTGATCTGATAGCTAATTGCTTACTAATATGACAACACCAGATGCTGCTCAACTATGGGATATTATTATGAATTTCCCACATATAATTGTATTATGCAAAAATAAAGACAGTTTTATTTCTTCCAAGATTATTTGAATGTATTTTACTCGTTTTTATTACCTTAGCAGATGCTTTCTTGAATTGTCTTGAATCTTCAGTATAATGTTGAATGTGCCTTTCATGTGTGAAGCATGATAAAGATATCAGCAGACATATATGACTTTAGGAGATCTGTTCTACAAATACCTATGTTGGTAATTCTTTTTGGAGGAAGCACTCAGTTAAAATAAATTCAGGACATTCTATCCTGCCATAAAGAAGGATAAACTTGAGTCATTTGTAGGAAGATAGATGTACCTTGAGAACATAATGTTAAGTGAAGTAACTCAGACACACACAAACTTAAATATTGCATTGGTTTCTCTTATATGAAAAACTCAGTATAAAGTATGAAATAAAAGACAGATAATACAACAAAAAGGTATTGTAATCCTGCATGGACAATGTATCTAAAAGTGTACCTTGACCTAGTAAAACTGTCTTTAAATGTTTTATATGTTCTTTGGCCTATTAATCTGGTTTTGAGACTATATATATGAAAATTAAATATAAGGTCTTATAAGATAAATAAATTAATATGATGCTGGAAAAATAAAAGGGAGGTGGAGGGAGGGAGAAAAAGAAAGAAATTGAAATGTGTTATGTACATGTACCAGTTATCTACAGTGAATAAAATCATTATGTACTGCAAAAATGTACTAATAAAAGTTAAAAAAAGTAATCAAACACTAGCATAATTAAATTTACTACTCTCAAAAAATACTAGATATGGAAAGAATAAAAAGAAGAAGTAAATGTATAAAAATTAACAGCCAAAATTACAGACAATATGAAAAAATGATGGAGAGGAGAAGTTTATTAAAAGAGGTGCAGTACCTGTTTTGTTATATGGAAGACATAGTGATATGCTAAACAAAACAAAAGTTGTAAATAAATATACATTTGATTCTTAAGTTTGATGAAACTACTACAGAAACAACAAAAAAATAGGTAACTTTGAGCGTTGTGAGTTCGAGCCCGGCTTGGGCTACAACGCGAGCGCAAGGCCGGTCTGAGCTACACAGTGCGACCCTGCCTTGAAAAACCAGGGCTGGGAGTTTGGCTCAGCGGCTTACGCGCCTGTCAGGCAGGTGCGAGGTTGTGAATTCAATCCCTGGTGCCACAAAAAAAAAAAAAAAAAAAAAAAAAAAAAAAAAAAAAAAAAAAAAAAAAAAAAAAAAAAAAAAAAAAAAAAAAAAAAAAAAAAAAAAAAAAAAAAAAAAAAAAAAAATTGAATCATCTGGTAAAAATCAGAAAGGGGGAAGAAAATAAATCAAACAATTACAACAATAACAACATCCCCAAACCCCCAACACCCAAGCTCTAAAAGATAGTGTAGGACAGGTGAGATAATGGGAAATATATTAATGGAGAAATTTTAGATGTATTTTCCCTTGAATCTAGGAGCAGATTTCCATTAATTGTTAGTGTTTTTAAGCATAGTATTGAAAGTCCCTTATGATTTATATGGAAAGAAAAAAAAAAAAAAGAATGTAAGGAAAAGATAAATCTGCCAGCATTTGAAGATGATATTGTTGACCTAAAAACCCAACAGAATCACAACAGCAAATTATTAGACTACCCAAATCATAACATATGTTTAAACAAAAATAATTAACTAGAAAATAGAACAATAATAAGACTATGTAAGGGTTTTATTGAAGTTCAGTACTACAGATTGAAAAGAGCAAAGAATATGGAGTTAGACTGTTTTTGTAGCTATGTGATTGGAAATTAACCTCTGTTTCCTTATTTATAGAATGAGAATCATAACTGTACTGTCTCATAAAGTTCTAAAGATTAAATGGATTCATACATTAGAATACTTAGAACAGTCGCTGTAAATACCAGGTATTGTAGTATGAATTTTTCACTACTGTTATGAAAAATTTTGTCATAGGACCATAGAAGGTGAAAAGAATAAATATATATTTCATAATCTTATATTAGAAACTATATAATAAAATATGAATTTCTCCAAGTAAATCTATAATTTCAAGGCAAACCCAATGACAATTCAAGTTTTGAAAAAAAAATTTACTTTGAGAGAAATTCAACAAAATGAATTCTATGTAGGTATGGAGAAAAGAAGGTCTATGACTAGATAATCTATCTTTAAAAAATTTTAATATTTTATTAGTACATGTTTTTAATTCATGCAGTTTACAGTCATCTTGGGGAATGGCTACATGTACCTATTACGGGTTGTTTTTTTTAAAAATTTCTCTTCCCCTCCTCCCTTCCCACTCCTCCTATGGTTCCCCTATTCGCTTTCTCATGCTTGTTGATATTATTTGTTTTAGCTTGTGTTATGGCTTACATTAATTGGGGTTGTTAGGTTCCTGCACCTGGAAAATCTTTATTTGTCTCACTTCCCCTTCCCCACCTCACCCCTCACTTGTGTTCCCTTGGACCACTTGCGTATTGAAAGAGATCTCTCCCCTTGTCCCTTTCTATCCGTCCTTTTTTATTTTCTCTGCTTGTACTTCACCTCACTCAAATGAAAGATGTCATGTGATATTTAAGACTGTGTCCCTGGTTTATTTCACTCAACATTATATTTGCCAGGTGCATCCATTTTCCTACAAATGTCTCAAATGTGTCATTCTTTATATCTGAGTAGCATTCCATTACATATAAATACCACGTTTTCTTTACCCAATCATCTATTGATTGGTACACAGGTGGCTTCCAGTGAGTCAGTTTATGCCATATTAGGTGTGTTGCTACAATCATTTACTATGTAACCTATTGGTTTATTTTTAAATTGTGCTAACATGTATGCAATGTAAAGTTTACCATTTTAGCCATTTTTAAGTACATAGTTCAGTGGTGTAGTTTACATTATTTGCCATTATTCAGTTCAGAGGCATATTGTTCTACACCCATCATCATTTTCCATCTCCAGAACTATTTATCTTTCCAAACTGAAACTCCGTTAATCAATAACTCTTTCTTCCTTTCCTGAAAACCCATTATTTTACTTTCTTGTCTCTACAATAATGAATTTGCAGTAGGTACCTCATGCAAGTGGCATCATATAATATTTGGTCTTTGTGTCTGGCTTATTTTACCTAACATAATGTCTTTAATGTTTATCTATTTAATGGCATGTGTGAAAACTGTAAGTCTGAATAATAGTCTATCGTATGTTTATACCACATATTTTTTATCCATTCAATTGATGGTGGGCATTTGGGTTGTTTCCACCTTTTGCCCATTATGAATAATGCTTTTATTAGTGTTGGTATAAAAATACCTTTATGATCAATATGGAATTTACTTCAACATAGTAACTTTTTTTGTGGTGCTAGGGATTGAACTGAAGGCCTTTTTGGTGCTCTACAACTAAGCTGCATCCCTATTCTGATAGTAAACCTTTTACTGTCTATATTTATCCTAGATCATCATGTGTATCGCCTTAAACATATACAGTGGAATTTATTTAAAAATATCTTTAGGATCTTGATTTTTTAGATATATAACCAAAAGTGAAAACATTGGATTGTACGATAATTCTATCTTAATTTTTAAAAGAAACTGCCAAACTGGTTTTCATAGTGGTGCACCACTTTATAACTCCAATAGCAATGCACTACGGTTCTAATTTCTCCTTATCCTTACTCATACTTTTGCTATATCACTGTAGTTCTGATTTTTATTTTTCTAGTAGTGATGCTGTGCACCTTTCCATGGGATTATGTGGTCATTTGGAGAAAAGTGTATTCAAGTCCTTTTACATGATACTAGTTTTCAGTGGGCACTGAAACAAGAAAAGTCTCTGCAACAGATTCAGGATGCTATGTGAACCACACTGACTTTAAGAGTGAGCCGGTCTAATTATATAAGAAAGTTCTGATATTGGAGATGCTGTATGAGTCATTTGGTAGTTCCCTAAAAGAAAATCACAGCTCAAAGCCATAACATTTTGGAGATATGGTATGCCCTCTCAGTCAAATGGAATTTCCCAGTTGAAAAGCAACTGTAGAATTGCTAGTTGAAACTGAATGAATGATCCTTGAACCTCAAGTGGCTTTGTGCTCTGAGCTGCCCATTATGAACTGGGTGACATCTAACCCATCTAACCCATGCATCCCAGAATGCTACTCTTAAATAAAAGTGGTACATAATGAGACTGGGCTCTAGCAGGTCCAGAAAGCACAGACAAAATGTGTTAGGAGGAAATTCTGATTTCCATGATACTTGTTTCTCCTGTTTTCTCATTGCTCCTTCAGCCTTCCTAAAGAATTCCCTTTGCCAGTTAATAAAAGAGGAAAAAGCACAGACCTGATTTATGAATGAATCTACACTGATTGTCATTATTAGTCAAAAGTAGAGTGCTGCTAAATTACAGCCTGAAAGACACTAGTAAAGGGAACTCTTTCCAGTGGGTAGAACTTGGGGTAAAATACATAGTCGAAAGGGGAGATGACTTGAGAGATGGATCTACACTGACTGAGGAAGCAGTGGTGAAAGGTTGGCCAGCTAGACGAGGACAGGGAATGGTGAAAGACTAATGATAGAAGGTCTGCAGAAGATGAATTTACAGGAACCTCTCAACATGGAATCAATATAAAGATAATTCCATTCATGTAAACACTCAGCAGAGCATATTTTATAGAGGAGGCTTCTAATAAACAGGTAATGAGATGGCCCATTTAGTAGATGTCAGTCAACATTTTTCCATATTAGTTATTGTAGTTGTTCAGTGTACCCACAGACAGGAAACCATTTGGACTTTTCCTCACCAAGGTTCATTTGGCTACCACCCTGCTGACTGTCCACTTGCCAAAAGCAGAGACAATCAGTGAGTTCCCAACATGGCAATGTTCCTGGTTGGGAATAGTTGGAGTATTTGCAATTGTCCTCACAGGTAAACCCATATTTTCCACATGGATTGATGTTCCTATCCAAAGTTCTTCTGGTGGTTAATGGCTGATAGAGTGTATGACGAATTCTTTATCAGAAGAGAAAGAATTACTATAACTAGATAATATAAACTTTGCCAGAAAAAGTTGTTACAATACACCATTAAATGACTTGGTTTGAAAAATAAATGATGTAATGAATGTGTGAAAATATGAAAATTCTGATTTTTTTTAATTTAAGAGAAAAAAAGACATATAAGAAAGACAAAAAGCAAAAGAGACAAACGACTAGAGTAAATGCACAACAGTAACATTACAGGTTTACAAAACAGGATGATAGAAACTTGATAATGGTTGCAATATTGTGTATCATTATCTTCAAAATGTTTGTTTATATTAACAGATATAGACATGTAAAATTGATCTAATCATATGAGTATTAACTATTCTTTCTCAATAACTAATACATTCAGCAGTATGTTCATTTTAGTTATCTTACATATACATATATACAGATTTATATCTTTTCCTTTTCCCTTCTCTCTTTCCCCCTTTTCCCTTCCCAATTACTTTTGCTCTTTGAGCAGTTTTTTACCTACATAGTATTTATTGTAGATTTTGGATCATATATACTTTTTCAGTTTCTTACACTAGGGAGACAATATGGTATTTACACATGTGGGTTTGATTTATCTCACTTATGAGTATGGTCTCGTCGTGTCCATTTACTTATAAAAGTCTCAATGCAATCTTTCTTGATAGCTGAGTAGTACTCCATTGTATAAAAATACCACATCTTTTTTATCCATTCTTTGACTGATGGGCACTTAGGTTGTTTCCAAGATCTGGCTATTACAAATTGGGGTTGCTATAAACATAGGTGCACAGATATCACTGTGGTATGATGTTTTCAATTCTTCTGGGAAAATGCCCAGAGAAAATTCTGATTAAGTACATTGTAGGTACTTATTTTTATTATCCATTTCTGGAAGAACTATCTGAATTTTAGCCAGATAACAAATTATTTCTAATTATTATTAATTTAACAATTAATGCATATTTAAAAAGGCATAATATACAAGCTATTATTAGTATTTATAATTCATTTTTTAATCTTATAGACTACCTTACACATCCACATATATATCATCTCCTGGCTAGACTTGTGTATCGCTGCAAGAAATAGGGTAGATTTTTTTCAAACGTGGTTTTCCTTATTTGAACTTTCAAAATCGTTTTTAAAGAAATAGGAGAAGATTCACTCTAGCATTTCCAAGTAAAACTTAGTCCACAAATACAGAGATGCCAGACCAAGCCAATGAGTTTTATTGTTGTATTTTTAAAAAATACTTCACAATCTCATTTCAAGTCTCTCATAAGGTATCCTAGAGAAAGCCATGAAGATGAAGGCTGAGCTCATGGGCTTAACGACTGAGAATTCAAATTAAAGTCCTCTTAACCAGGCAGATACCAGTGGCAGAAGTTTATAAAATAATTATTTTCATTAAAAGTTTCAGCATAACCATCCAATTATCTAGGCGTCAATCTGATGCTTTGATGCTCTAATGTACTTCTTCCAAAGTGAATAGAAATCATGTTAAAATTTCATAAAAATATTCATGTTTTCAAATAGAATCTGACTAGACCTTTGTTTGTGAAATCACTAAGTTGGTTAGGCCATAGTTTTATAGTTTTGTTTTTATTGTTTTTAAACAGATGCAATAACCCATTACAGTAATTTGGGTTTGAGTTTAGGCACACAACCATACTAAGTTGAAATAAACAACTAGAGTTGATTTATTATTTAAGAAAAGAAAAATATATTAATAGATAATCACATTCATATAGTAGAAATATGAAAGGGTAAATTTTACTGAATTTTTAAAAGTACGTATTTAATTTTGGATAACAAAAATATCTGGATTAGGTTGCCGTTAGGGAAAGAAAGAAGGAAAATGACTATATGAAGATGAAAAAACTTAAATTTTGGACCAAATAAACAAAATAAATTTGTATAAAAATAGAGTATATCTGTATCATTGCACCATCCCTAGATGAAGACAGAAAAATATTCACAGTTCTTATAAATGCTGGGGCTATAAAAGTAAAGGGAAAATGAATTTTGGCAGAACGTATCTGAAGCTACTGCCAAAACCTAAATGTTCCAAAGGTGACTAAAGACATTTGATGAACTCAAGAGTACAGTCAGGTTATATAGCCCCTAAAATTTAATTTCTTTTCAGTTCTTTCAAAAAAGCTTTTATATGTTATGAAGTATTAATACTATGAGGTATTAGATTTAAAATTTCCAAGAGAATACGCCCCATTGACATCCCTGGAAATCTTAGTATAATTCTAAAATAACTATTAAAGGAAAGATTGGCCTAATCTGGGCCAATGCCAAGCTAAGAAAGGGAGCCAAAATATCTATGATCTAGCAAGGAGACACTGATGCATAAGAAATAAAGAACAAAGAGATATTCACACTACTCACAGGAAATCCCTGTTTTCCCGGTAGCCCAGTGTGTCCAGGATTTCCTGAAATGCCATCGGCTCCATGATATCCTTGCTTGCCTTTTGGCCCAGGAGGGCCTGGAAGTCCCTTGATAATTGAAAATTGCTTGTGTTACACAGAGATGCTAAACAGATGTTTAAGTGAGAAATACCTTTATATTTATTGAAAGAAAGGTAAGTTTACACTTCTGGTCAAATATTTTTCCATTTCCTACATTCCTTAATAATTTGTTATTTGGATGCAACAGAGTAGTCTTTAAAGGTTCTCTTGAAAAAGGCCAAGATAATCAGCAATCTTCTGTGTTCGAACTTCAGAGTAACCATTTGAACCTTAGTGTAATTCTATGGTATTTCTCATCTTGCCAGTCATCAAAGAAAGATCACCTATATGCACTTGTCAGTTTAGGATGCTTTCATCTGCAGATGACAACCATTTATCATTCACAAAATTTTGGATAGTATTATTTCTTCAAGACACAGACCATGGCTCT
This sequence comes from Dasyprocta punctata, assembly GCA_004363535.1. NCBI lineage: Eukaryota > Metazoa > Chordata > Mammalia > Rodentia > Dasyproctidae > Dasyprocta > Dasyprocta punctata. The sequence goes on from RJWM01009050.1 coordinate 55,158, forward strand.
TTTTTGTTGCCCTTTGAAACAGACAATCACATGACTGAAGAAAGGTTTGAATATTTCATTTCTGCTTTTGGGCAACTGGGTTCTATCTGTAAGGATCTCTAATCTGAATGTGTTCACAATTCATCTTTATTTTCCCCAGTTTTAATTTTTTTTTTAACCAACAAATGTTAATGAAAGCAGGCATATAGTGATTGATTGGGGGACCCAAGAAGTCTTTGCTAATAAGCCAGTCGATTCATAAATACTTGGCTAGAGGAAGAAACTGAGGCTAAAGTAAAGTTAAACTTTGTTTTGTGGTAAGATTTTTAAAAAACAGATGTTCAAAGACTTTCTATTCCATTCACTAGGGGAAGGAGAAGCTTAGTCCTCCAATTAAAATCCAGCTCATGTTTTTTAATCATGCTTGAAGATCTCTGACCTTTGTTACAATTCATTCAGTCATGATTTCAAATTCCCTACTTTCCAGTGGTTCACCATGAGAGAAGAGCATGTGTCCACAGAGAGGGCTCCGTAACAGAGGAAAGCAGCATCTTTAGTTGCAGGGGCTTATATTTAAACCACAAGTTTCATTTTGACTTAGTGGTCATATTTTGTTCCCACTGTGTTCCAGCATGGGTTTAAATTTTTTTCCCCAAGACATTCTGATTTATCCAACATGACATAATTGGCTCTAAACTTTTCTGCTTGCTGAAGTTGTCAATTCTATTTAGAAAAACAGAAAGATGAAAGAGGCCTTTTACTTACAGGAATGCCAGGTTTCCCAGAAAGACCAGGAGCTCCTTTTTTCCCCTTAGGGCCCTAAAAATGGGAAGCACACTTGTTATTTGACAGAAACAGAACAGAATGCTGAGAAATGGATGCTACAGTAAGTACTGCCACTAACTAGTTCTATATCACTGAGACTGTAATTTAACTTTCTTAGGAGTCATACTGCTTTCAACTGAAAATAAGAGATTTTGATCAGATCTCTTATGAACTTTCCTCTAGTTCCAAGTTCTATGATTTAAAACCTTAAATCATAGTTCTAAAAGAGAACTACTTATTTAATGAATGTGACCAGTTCTAGGCAGAGCCTTTGTTCAGTTAAACATTTTTTAAATTTTTAAAAGGATCTTAAATAATTTATTATTTTAAAATAAATTTTATTGGTACATTTTAGATATTCATAACAATCACATTCATCGTAGGGAATCTGCACCCATATATAATATATCATAATTCTTCTTTTTCCCCCAGTCCTCTACCCTCCCTTCACCCTCTCATCCCCTACTTATTTACAAGGCATTGTCTCCATTTTTATCCTGTATTCTGTATTTTTTCTTTTTCCTTCCTTCCTTTCCCCTCTCCTCTCATTTCTTCTTCACGTTTGAATGTTTTCTTCTTATTCCCAATATCTATCATACGTTTTCATCCTTATCTACCCTTTTAGTTTCTCACACCACCGAAACAATGTAAGATTTAAACATGTGTCCGATTTATTTCACTTAAGAGCATGATATCAAGGTGAATCAATTTTACCTACAAATGTCTCAAGTTTATCCTTGTTCATGGTAGATAAATACTCCACTGCATAAAAAAACCCACATCTTCTTTATCCATTCCTCTGTCGATGGGCATTTGGGCTGCTTCCAACATTGAGCTATTATAAACTATGCTACTATAAACATGGGTGTGCATAAATTGCTCTACTATTAAGCTTTTATTTCTTTGAGGATGACACCAAGAAGAGGAATAGCTGAATCCAATGGAATCTCTAGCTTTAGTTTTCTGAGGAATCTCCACTTATTTCCACAGTGGTTGCACCGGTCTACACTCCCACCAACAGTGGAGAAGGGTTCCTTTCCCCGACACAGCCCTTCCAGTGTTTGTTACTGGTTGATTTCTTGATAACAGTCACTCTGGAGTGAGATGCACTTCGTTTCCTTTTGAAAGTAGCTAATTTCAATTGATATTTACAGAATATTATCATATATCCTGGTTTGTGTTAGGACTCTGAAAGCAAAGTTCCTGCTTTCAGGGCTCTTATATAAGGTTAGGGGCATGAACTGAGGACCTAAGATGTGCTTTTCTGGAAGCCCAAAAAACATACTTGCAAATCAAGGAAGAGATATTTATTTCCCAAGGAACTGTTTGTTTTTCCATGTGTGTGATGTTTTAAGTCATAATTGATTTAGCAGCAACTGGTCTGCCAGGATAGTTAGGAACTTTGCCCTTACAAATCATGCCATTGTTCTGATGATACCTAAAATTATTTTAAGAAGAAAAATAAAAAGAGTAACCTGGTACACAAATAGAAAAAAGATATTGTCATTATTAAACACATTTCTCAGAAATCATCAAAACTACTCATAAACATGATAATTCTACCTGGGATGTCATAAATATGACAAAATGTGCCCAAAATTTAACTTAATGACATTCAAAGAAAAAAATAATTTTAGATGTTATGCCTCCTGAAAATGTATTTAAGTTTTTTAGAAGATATAGTGTATGTAATCACAGGGAAAAAGAACATGTTTCACAAGAGATACAAATTCAACTCTTAAAGAGTTTGATAATAGGGAGATATATGGTCAAGTATTCTACTCAAACTTTGAAAGTTATTTTTTAAAAATCTGTCCTAAAAGTCACTCATGAGAAGTCTATCTAATGCTAAGGATATCACATGATGAGATAGTTGGTGACCTGGGTTTCGTTGAGGTGTATATGAAACATATGATACTTATAATAAAATGTTTTCATAAAAAAAGCAAATAAAGACTAAATATTGAAAAAAAAGTTCTGGATTCAGTCGTCTTGAATAATACTAATGGTGATAATCCTCAAATATGTTAACCAGAGTGTTCACAGTATTTCTTTCTATGCAAACAGATAGATCTGTCCTGGACTCTTGATTTTCAAAACAGACTTTTCCTTGGCTCATGAATTTCAAAATGGTCCAGTGAAACTCATGGTGGGATTAATAATTTGAGAAAAATAGACTTTAACTTCAAAATCCTTTTAAAATATGAAAAACTTGACTATTAAATATTAAAAATCGATTTTTCTGTGTAAATTAAGACAATGTTATGAAGGAAAAAAGTCATAAAATAAGTGCCATAAAGAACAGACTCAGAATTACAGTAATGTAACAAGAGTTTTTTCTCTGTAGGATGACATAAAATTATTCAAGTAGAGGGAAAAGAAGAGGAGAAACAGAAGAGAAGAAAGACTATTAGACACTGCAAGGAGCCTGAGAAGAGTCCTTTGCTCTATATCTTGCCCTCACACCATAGGATGCATACAAACAATAATACTATCATGTAAGTATGGAGATGCAGGCATAAGAAAATGCCTAGAGAGATTACTGTCCTCATTGAGATGTCCACATAAAGTGTACTGAAGGCCAGCAATTTCTGCATGATACGTTTAGACTGTGGAATGTCTCTCTGAGCTCCCCAAGTACCCAACATTAATGTGTGGAGCAACAAAATATTATTTCCATGTTGCTAAGTATAGAAAAATATGGCCCCAAGAGTCCTATATGAGGTGGCCTTGCTCTAAACTCAGATGAGAAAAGAGTTGTGCATACAAGCATGGATCAAAGAACCTCTGTCTAGAAGGTCAAGACAGATACCAACATAATGGGATACTGGTGATCATTTCAGTGCATGTTAATGTGAGTGGATGGTGACTGAACACTAAAGTCATCTCTCATTCCTCATCACCACTATTGCAACCCTGAATGTTACTACAAACTTGTGAAAAAGGTAAATGGGGAAAATTCTCAATCAAATGTAGAATATTTGAGTGGAGTTAAAGGTTGTCAGCTGGTTAGATGTTCACCTATTCGGTTTCTACCACCAGGCAAGATGTACAGTCAGGACAGATGTTAAATCCCATTACAAAGAATACAAAGCTGTGTGTTTAGTATATGACACATGCTTGAATCTTATTCCAAATATTCAGATGACAAAATAAAAAAGATTCACATATTACAACAAATCAGTTAAAGTTTGGGGTGGTCCTTATGTTTAGGATTATTTCAAAAGAGTTTAATGTTGTGCACTGAAATTTTCATCTGTGGACCCATCTCTAGTTTTACTGAAAATGAGAATGTTATGTAGAGTTGGATGAGGCATTAGGAAGTGACTCGGAATGCCATTAAAGGAAAATTATGAATATGAGAAATACTTTTAAGGTATAGTTTAGTCATGTGAGTAAGGCAGTTATGGTAACTCCTATCTATTGAACACTAGCAGTGTTTACCTAATAACAAGACTAAGGTTTCTAAAGTTCTTAGATGGTCGATTCAGAAAAGACTTCCTTATAATTACTGTCACCATAACTCTGAGAAAGGAGGGCAGCTAGAAAAATCATAGTCTTATAATGGAAAAATTATGCCTGTCTACTGTCTGTCTGTCTCTGTCTCTTGTCTCTCTGTATGTTTATCTCACTAAAGTGTAGATCATTGTTACTGTTAAGAATTAAATATCTATATGCTCCCAAAATTCGCACGTCTAAATCTTAAACTTAATACTAATGCCTAATAGTATTAAGAAGTTAGGCTTTATGAGGTGAGATATTCGGAGTGGAGCTTTCAGTAATATTGATGAATGTTATAAATGGGACTTCAAAAAATTCCTTAGCTATCTTTGCAAAATGTGAGGCACAATGAAAAGTTGGCAGTATGCATTATGGAAGAGGACTCTCACCATGCTGGAACTGGCATCTTCGCTTTCAGACTTCTCAACTGTGAGAAATATATTTGTTGCTTGTAAACCACCTCATCTGTAGTACATTGTAATAGCACTCTGAACTAAAACAGGGCCTTTCAAATATTTATATATTTTATAAATCAAGAAGTTTTAATTATTTGATAGTTTTATAACTAAACTAAGAGGTAACCACCAATAAACATTAACTTACACAGAGGTGGTCTTTCAGTAGGAAATTACGGATTGGGCCAAAGGTAAAAAAAAAATGCCACCTAAGGTGTTAGTAGGTGATTAACTGAGTTGGTACCCTACACAGAAAAAAAAGTTATTCTTCAACCAATCCTCCAAATTCAAATATAAAAAAGTAAAACTATTCTATGCTACTTTCAATCTTATTCATATTATTTTATTTAAGCATAAGTACCTCATAAATCAATGAACAGACTTTCTGTTCTCATAATAGGAAAGGCTAATGAATTTTATATGTAGTCTTTAGACAGCATGTAAAATTGGGCTTTCTTTTTGCCTCACTAACACTGAAAAATATATAGAGTGGCCCATTTGAAATAAAATTCATTTTAAAAAGCTCCATTCATCAAAAGGTTTATAGACTATAAGAGAAGGTAATCAAATACCTTTTAAAAATGTGATGCTAGTCCAGACCTTTATTTTTGTTTGTTGTTTTCAGCTATTTGTTCAAATGAAGCTCAAGTTATCTCAGTACTTTGCTAGTTCTAACTTACTCTGAGCAGCTTTAAAGAGTGAACAGATTTAGTGAAGCATTCAAGATTTATTTTCCCCCTTTCTCTTTCTCTTTCCTTTTTTTTTTTTTTTTTTTAACCAAGAAACTGCAATTCCCAGAAATCTGGAATTTTATTTTTTGGGGAAGATAAGGTTTTGGCTTGAGTCTTAGTCTTTGGAAGCCATTTTAGGACAGTTCACTTACATTTGCGTTATGGAAGTCTTTAAAAATGTAGTGGTTATTACTTGCTGTCACTTTTTCTTTATAGCTGCCCACAGTCACATGCCCAGTGAATACATTAGTTGGTTAGGTAAAAGTAATTATATTTTACTTAATTTATAAAAGGTTTGAAAGTAGTAGCCTCTGTATAATAATGGGAATCAGGAAACAAAGTTTCTAATGTTGGTTCTGTTGGTAATTAGTTCTATGATTTTAGATAGCTCATAATGTCTCTGAGATTTTCTTCTTCTGAAAAATTAGAAGGTTTTCCAGATGACTTTAAGGGGCCATTTCAAAATCCAAAGAATAAATTTAAAATTTTTCAAAAACAAGTTGACAGTAATTGGACAGAACCCATCTGGCCACTTTAGGTGTCTTTAATGAATAATACATAGTCAGTGGTTATTCTTGTAGCAGTTGGTTCTATTTTAAACTCTGAGGCTTTTTAATGTGTCCTTGGGCTATATACCAGCATTGATCACCCTGAATACATAATCAGGTTCCTCATCCTCCACCACCCCCTAGGTCAGTGATGGCAAACCTCTTAGGGCTTTCAATATTACAAATAGCCCACTGTGGCACACATGCTGTAGTTCCACCACCACTGTCCTAGGTGCTGTCTGATCACCGTGGCCTGTTTTCAGCAAGAATCCTATTACATTGGTTTATCTAGAATCTCCCTTACCCTTGAGTTTCTCCTTAGTAATTTTCCATTCATGACTCCCACTCTGCTCCTTGGCTATAACTTCCCACTTGTAGATGTTATATTCAGAGCTCAGCTCATTGTGTCTCCCCCATTGCAAAATACCATTGCACCTGCTGTGATAGTTCTCAATAAAGCCTTCATTAGCATGCTTTAACAAGTATTAATGAATATTTTTCCTTTTGTATGTCCTCCAACAACAAAATAGTTTTGACTGGTAGCTTTTACTCTACAGTGCTGGTATGTCTGTTTGAAACCAAAAGAAGAGACTACTAATTTGGGACGTTAGGCAATTTTCACAAAGTCAGAGAAGGCTGCTGATAAAATGATATTTAGACAACAGTCCAAATACATGAATCAGAAGCCTACAGTGATCCTATTCCAGAGAGATAAATTATTATTTAAATTATAATAAACAGTGACTCTCTTGTGCTTCTGTTTTCTTAATCCAACAATTAGTTCCACATTATTTTAAATAATTTTAACTTACTTGAGATCCTTTCTCTCCCTTTAGTCCTTGTTCACCTTGGTCACCTGGTTCTCCCTTTAATAGGAGTCAAAACAAAAACCACATGTAAAACAGACAAAATAAGTCTATAAATGTCAACATTTATCAATGTCAGAATGAAAGACAATGCTTTCAAAACATACTGGGGGCCCTTGCTGTCCAGTAGCACCTCTTAGTCCTGGAACCCCCACATGACCCTAGGAATAGAAAAGATTATTACAATAAATAGAGACATGTAATTTAGAAAATACTGTGCTATCATTTAAATTGGTAATTGGAAAACTCAATTTACAGATCATAGAGATTATGATTCTTCTTAGAAATGAGATAACCATTAGATATTATGAAGACTGGGAACTATTATGGAGAACAAGTATACGGTTTTGTTTTTGTTTCTTGTGACAATCAATATAGTAGGCTGAATGGTAGCCTCCCAAAAGATGTCCATTTATTCATTCTCAGAACCTGTGAATGTGACTTGATTTGGAAAAAGAGTCTTTGTACATGTCCTTAAACTAGGGATCTCAAGATATGATTGTCCTGGATTATCCATGTGGGCCCCAAATCCACTAACAAGTTTCATTGTACTACACCGAGGGAGGAAGATTTAACAAGAGAAGACTAGGTAAACTCAGAGGGAAATACTGCAGGGACAGAACCACAGGAATGCTGACAGTCATCAGAAGCTAGAAGAGGCAAGAAAGGATTCTTCCTGATCCCTCAAAAGGGAGAGTGGTCCTACCCACATTTTGGGTTCCAAGTTCCGGTCTTTAGAATGGAGAGAAAAAAATTTTGTTGTCCTAAGCCACCCATTTTAGGGTAATTTGTTATAATAATATCAGAAATGTAATGTGGTCATTTCTAAATATCTTTGGGGGACTGGTTCCAAGACCCAACATCCAAGAATGCTGGGGTGCCTTATGTAAAATGTAGTATTTACATATAACCTACGCACATCCTCTGAACTATTTTCAATCATTTATAGGTTATTCATAATTTGCATATAATGTGGAAGTTGTACAAATAATTGCTCTACTGTGTTATTTAAGGATTAACAACAAGGAAAAAAGTCTGTACATGTTCACTACAGGTGTAATTCTTTTAAGAATATTTTTGATCGATGGTTGGTTGAAACTGGAAGTTGAAGACCAAAGGAAAAGACTGTTAGAACAGTTTCTTTTTTTCAATCTATTCCCCCTGTAGAAGTGCGCTTTGGTCTCCATTTATGATTGAAAGCAGTAACTGTATGCAGTTTCAAGAAATATCAAATGACCCTGACACTCAGCAATCTGTCATCACTCTAGTTTTTCTAACAAAGAATGCTGAGCTACCATATTTCCATTTTCAAGTGTGCAAATAGAAACTAGCAACAACCTAGAGGCATGTCAGGTGAAATTCATCGTGAAGAATTCCACATGAAATCTTTTATCCCCTTTCCTACTTTCCTCTTCACCAAGATTCTTTCCTTCCTACTTTCTGTACGTTATAGAAGGAGTGTCATAGAATAGACAGCATGATTATCTTTTTCAGAGCTAGAAGAAGGAATTGGCTGTGTAGCCTAACAGTATTTTCATAGAAAAGTCAGTGGAAGCCTTCTCTATTTGCATCTGTGAGGCAATTATTTATGGTTTCAAGTTTCAACTTCCTGACAAAGCAAATGAATCCTGTTTAAGGAAGTAAACAGCATTAAGAGAGAAAAACTAGTTTGGGAAGATTTCTATATACCATATGGCCACACTAAATAGGAAACTATTACTACAAAGGACTCTGGTTTAGCAGCAAAACAGGAGCACAGTCAGCAAAGATCCAGCACAGGAAAAGCAAGAGGGGGTATGATTCAAGTAAATTCGACTCCTTGTGGGTCATTTATCAAACAGGTTTCTGGAAAGAAGTAGCTGGTGAAAAGCTTGAGTTACGAAGTGCAGGAAGAGTGAGCCAATGAGCTAACTAGAAAACTCAGAATTATCTGTGGCCAATTACGGCTTTGCCACCACCCTTGTGTGTATAAGAGCAGAGAACTTTTCAGAATGATGGTAGAATAATCAGTGCCTTGGTTGGCTTTGTGAAGTCTAAACACAAATCTCATGAAAGACAAACTGGCTTCCTAGGAATTTCACTATAATTACTCAAATTTATTCCAAGAAAAGTTGGCAATGACCATTCTTACATAGCGGTTAAAATTAAATGTGTTATAGTAAATGTTGTTATAAAATCATTTAAAAGAGGTTGTGGGAAATGGTGGATTTTGACTGATGATACTGGTGGTGGGTTAAGTTGGATGGTCAAGGAAACTTGGAGAGGATTTTATAAGGGACGTGATGATAAACTCAATCTTGAGGGATGAATGTTCCAGTCAGTAAAGCAAGAATATTCTGGCTGAGAGACAGACAGCATGGAGAATACATAAATTTCATGTGACAGAATAAGTTAAGTGGGGAACAGATTTGAGAGCCTTATGACTGGGGACAGAGAGTCTAGGAGAAAAAAAAGGCTGGAGAAGATCAGTTTAATAATGACAGTTATGTATCTATGAGTTTGTTCACTCAGTCAGGCTAGTCTAAATCTGCCTTTCAAAAATGATCACAGGACATTTTACCTTGAGAGAAGTTTGTCTTGAATCAGTTATTCTATCAATTAATTTTTTAAAAAGCCTGTTATATATCCTTCATATTACCTAATGTTAATGCTTCTAGGAGCAGAACGTAGAAAGAACTAGGCTGCTTCTAGTATCAAAACATTACTACTTATCTCAATGATGCTTATTTTCATTTAAAACAGAGAAGAACTACAGAGAACCCTGCTCCAATTTGGAAGGTGTAAACTTTCAGAAATTACCTTGTATCCCTCTGCTCCAGATTCTCCTCTTTCTCCTTGTTCCCCTATTGGGCCCTAGAGAAAGCACACACAAAAACAATGTTTCATTGCTGTGATCATGAATGTAGATGATACAATTAATATGGTTTATAATTTTCCAACAAATATAAAATCTAACACATAATAATTCATTTAATTCCACCAAATAATTCTAAATATTGAATCCCCATGACACCAAGAACATTAAACTGTACTAAACACTGAATTACATAAAAAGAAACTCATAATGATTCTGTAGGAAAAATTTTGAAGATGATGTGTAATGAAAAAATACGAATTTTGAATGAGTAGTATAGAGTGTGGTATAAATGATGACAGAATAACATATCTTTATTTAATGTTAAAATGAGCAAAAAAGATTTAAGCAGGATCACTCAATTAATTCCATTAACTATATAAAATTATATTTAAATCAAATCTTTCAAAAATATTTAAGCTAATTCTACTTTACTTTCTTTATAAAACTTCTATTGTTACTCATTAATCTGTGAATTTTTTAATTCTTAAGGCATCAATGAATTTAACAAAAATTACATTATAAACTTTAAACCTTAAGGAAGAAACTAATCTAATAGACTTACTCATCTATTTTTTAAACATTCCTGAGGTCTTTAATACAATAAATTATTCAAATTACCTATCTAAAATGCACTTAAAACATAACATTATATATTGGAACCTACTATTTGAAGAGAAACAATTTAAAGAAGTTGGCAAAACCATAGAATTTATTATGAAGTATTAATTGATGAATTTTAACTTATTCTCATGAAGATAAGTTAAGAGAAATAATGTAAAGACAATAATCTCTGGCTGTGCTTTAATTATTTAAGATATTTTTGGTTTGAGTTTGATGCTGGTCTCACATCTACTGGATAAAACCATCACAGTTATTAAGTTAGGCTTTTAATACATAGATATTTATTATACTCTAGTTGACAATCTTTGATCCTGGCATACTTAAACCTAGGAAAACCTAAGTGTAATTGGTATATTACCATTTACCAATTTTTTTCCAATTTACTTTAAAATTTTTGTATTATTTCCATATATTTCCTGCTCTTAATGGTTTAGACAGGCTAAAATATAGTTGATAAAGAAACATACATATTTGTATAAAGAAGTTTTCCTCTATGCAAGGTGATTTGATTTAATCAGAAAAGTAGAATCTTTCCTGTTTCTAAAATAAAGTATAACTTTCTACTGTCTCCAAAAAGCCAGATCAAAATATCCGGACTGACTACATATTCTTATATTGTATTTTAGGATTATTTTTACGTTAAATGATGCTACGTGAAAAATGGAAAAATATAACCAGTTATATATATTTCTGTACATCATTCATTTTTTATTTTACCCATTTATGTCTTTAGGACACATTTTTAGTCAAACATGAATATAGAGATATTCAGATAATTAAAGCTACAATATTATTTTTTAAAAGCTGTGGTAACAGTTCTTAAAATGCTTTATGGGAAGACTAGATCCATGGTCTTTAAAGGTTACTGATTATAATAACTGTTTCTTATGAGTTTTGAAATCACTGGGCAAATGTAAGTAAACTATGAACAGCAGATTACATTTTGAATGCTTTAGAAATTAATCTTAATTTGATGACTAAAAATATTTGCCTTTAAAAAGTCAAAAGAATATAAGTTTTAGATAATCTCTTTAAAAAGTGAGGCATTTAATGCTGACAGTTTTTCGGAAGTTACAGTCTTAAATTCATATATTAGGCTAAGGATGATAACCTGCATATTTTTCACATAGAAGACTTTCACATCATTACATTTTATGACAGCAAATACTACTCTACTATCAAACCATGCTATAAAGTTAACAAACTAAAACTCTTTGAAAATATAAGACTGGCATTATGACTCTATTGTTATATTTCACATTGATGTATTAAAATAATTTTCGAAAAAAACCTACTGGATCACCTCGAGGCCCTGGTGGTCCTAGGACTGTGCTGTCTTCTCCTGGGTAACCCTAAAATGAGAATAATGATTTACTAATGAACCCAAATTAATAAAATAACCTGTAAAAATGCACAGCCTATTAGCTAATATTTTAGGAAATATACAATTTGGTTTTATCTCTTGAAGTAGAAAACTTTTACCTAAGAAGCTAAATGTGATATGTTATACACGGTAATAATTTGTACAGGTATATGGTTCTTCTTGGAAATGACAATGTTTTTTAATTACATAAAAACCACCTTAAAAATTTCCTGCACACATCAGTTTTCAATGATACCATAAATTAAGTGTACTATTGTAGTTATTACTAGCACATTTTTTTTTTTTTTTTTTTTGTGGCACCGAGGATCGAGCTCACAATCTCGCGCCTGACTGACAGGCGCGTAAGCCGCTGAGCCAAACTCCCAGCCCTGGTTTTTTGAGGCAGGGTCGCACTGTGTAGCTCAGGCCGGCCTTGCACTCGCATTGTAGCCCAAGCCGGCCTCAAACTCACAATGCTCCACCTACCTCAGCCTCCCGAGTGCTGGGATTAAAGGAGTGCGCCACCACGCCCGGCTTTACTAGCACATTTTAAATATAAATTTTAATCATCTAATCTATTGTTACACAGTCTCTTTCAATAACGTTTATAATTACAATTACTTTCAATTGCTTTTACAAAACTACAGATTACAAAATATTACACATACTTTTTTTCCCTCAGTATCAAAAAAACCAACAGAAGATATTTTAACAATTTATTTAAATTTTAGCTCCTTTAGTTTTGTGTTTTTCTAAAATTTGCAAAATTTCCAATTTAAAAAGTGCTGTTGTTATCCCTTGAAAATACTTCCATGTATTCTTTCAGTAAAATCATAAATTCAATGCCTAAATTTAGAACTAAAATGTCAGTACATACCTTTTCTCCTTTAGGTCCTGGCAACCCCGAGAGTCCTGGTTGACCTTGATGGCCCTATAAAATAGACAAGTAGAGAGTCTCTATTTCACTGTACATGCTGCACCTAATGCATCAAGCCCATAGTCTTAGATATTTTGCTATTCTGAAGGAAAAATACAGTTCACTCCATAGGGACATGAGAATTACAGAGGGTGTGATAAAAGTACAGTGGATATTTAAATTTTAAAAATATTTATTAAAGACACATTGCCATTAATTTCCCTCAAAATCATATCCCTGGCTTCAGACACACTTATCCTATCATTCTTGTGACTTTCTATTGCAATTCTGAAAGTTCTTTTTTGTGACTTTAGTTGCACTCTCATGATTGTCTTGATGTCCTGAATCAATCCGAGATGTTTACCTTTCTTGGTCATTTTGACTTTGGGGAAGAGTCAGAAGCGGCACAGTGTCAAATCCGGTGAAGAAGGTGAATGAGGACATGCTGTAATGTTTCCATAGACGTGCATTTCTGTTAAATGCACTCAGTAGCAGTGTTCACTGTATTTTTTATCATGCTTCATAAAGATACTCATGAAGTTTTATCAGGAAGATGTAATCTTGAGTTGCACAGTTGAAATATTAACTTTAATATACAAGTTTCATGTGTGTATATCCCATGTATAAATATAAATATTTTAAAAATTAGAAATGTTTACCATATATCCTGGAATTCCTTGTTCTCCATCAAGTCCCATCAATCCTAAAGGACCCTAAAAAATAAATGAAATGTTAATGAGAAAGAAAACAGAAAATTGTTTACATCATTTTATATATATATATATATATATATATATATATATATATATAATTTAAAATTTTCACCTTTAGGCAGTTACAATTTGAAATTCTGTCTAGTTTGAAATGGGAAAATAAAAAAAAATAATATCCCAACTTTTGTTTTTATTTTCTTCTGAACTACAGAAGTTCCACAAAAAGGTCTATGGTTTGCTTTTAGTATAAACATTCTTAATTATATTAAAAGAAATACTTTCAGTTTTCAGAATACTCCTGGTTGCTAGAAAATTCTTGGAAATTTAGTTCTATCTGTCGCAGTTTATGGTAGAGGTAAGTAACTAAGTATTAAAAAGTGATGTCTGAGAGGTTCACTGTGGGATCCAGGAGAATTACATACTCATTGAAGATTCCAGATACTATGATAAATGTGGTTTTAATTTCTGTCAAAGTTGTTAAAACAAAAATATTAATAACTTACGTGTGATGATCACCCTATAATTTCTCATTATCAATATTTTACAGATAGGGAAACCACATAAAGACTAATCAGTAAATCTCCCTGAACTATTGAAAAGATGAAGTTTAAAAAAGGCAAAAATAGGGCTGGGGATATAGCTCAGCAGCATAAGCACCTGCCTGTCAAGCACAAGGTCTTGAGTTCAATTCTTGGTACAAAAATAAAAAAGCCAAAATAATGATTGCAAAAGTTCTATGTTTTTATATTACTGTATTAAAAAGTTCCATATCAACTGCTCTATTTGTGTTTCAAACAAGTAGGATACAAGGAAATGAAGGCACAGAATAGGTTTGTGACTTGCATAATATCACACTAATCAGGTACTAGAACCAATCTCTTGATCCTTTACATGTATTTTCTATTCGATTATACCACTAGTCTCAGTTCTATTACAGATATTGCAATTATTGACCATTAATTAGTAAATTTAAACTAATCAGTTAAGTTCAGGCTTTAATCTGAAAAAAGAACTTCATGAAATCAATTTTTAAGAAATTAACATGAATCTAGCCATTACTGAGAACAGCAACATGCTCAGTTCACTCTATTCACACTGCTAGTTGAAAGTAG